>APFE030150558.1:0-20478 GCA_000404065.3 Pinus taeda | reverse complement strand
GTACATCACATTTATTCATGAATGATCACATAATGAAAATAAAAATATCGGAATATCCAAAAGCAACCTTTATTATATATCCAAATCTCAAAATCAGCCTTTATTTATATTAATATATGAGGCTGCAAGTACAATAAAGACTATAAGGCTGCAAGAGAGAGATCCAACTTAGGATTTTCTGCATCCACATCCTATTCTTTAGAAAGACCACTGTTGTATTGGGAGTCTCCTCCTACATAGTCGAACGACCTTAGTGCTCTTGATTAAATACACGTTTCATACCCTAGTACCCTATATGATCTTGATTATTGGGAGTTTCCCCTACATAGAGGGCTTGGTTCTCTTGATTAAATACAAGTTCCATACCCTAGTACATGATAAAATCCAATGGAAACATTGCAATCCCCCCAATCCTAAAACCCTGAAAAACAAATAAGTCTGCTGGATTTTGAGTGAGATCTAAAATTCTACTTTTTTCATATGAAATCCAATGAGGGCGAAACCACTCTCAAACATCCTGAGTCATTTCATGGTAATGTTAAAAATTTAAGTAAAAGGATGGAAATGAACTTATTCATCCTTTTACTTTAAGAATTTAACATTACCATGAATTGCATATCAACACTAGGGCAAAAATTCACTTTTATAACTTTAGACACACATCTAGAACCAACAAGAAGTCACTAACATACCCTAAAAGTAAATTAAAAAACAAATTAAAAAAAAAATAAAAAAAAACACAAGTTAGTGAGGAAACGTGGGTCGTACGACCCTGAAACGCGTTTCTGGCCGTACTGGCCACGTTTCCGTTTCGGGAAACGTGGCAGTATGGCCGGAAACGCGTTTCATGGCCGTACCAAACACGTTTCCGCGTTTCGTACCCGTTTCCATACGGAAACGGACCTCTATGCCACGTTTCCTGCAACATAGCATTATTCCCTTGGGTACCTCCCTTTGTACCCCATATTATCCCCCCTAGGTATACTACATCTCTAGCTGGACACAAAGGGTTTTTGCAGCAGTTCACTAGAGTAGAGCCAACGTTAGGGTGGAAAAGAGGAATAACACACTAAATTTTTCAGCATAGCCATGGACAAAAGTAACATTCAGGAGACTTTGGATTTGTCTTCCAAATTGGAGGACGAATTTCCTTGCTTAGCAGGATCAACTTCACAGGGAGTTTGGTATATAGACAGTGGAGCATCAACTCACATGACAGGGGTTAGATAATAATTCTCTAGCAACAAAGAGGAGCAGATGGACTTCCATGTTACTATGGGAAACATAACGAAATGTACTCCAGTAGGGTGAGGTAACATATATTTTTCAAGGGGAGTCAGGAGCAAGCACCAACGCTACAGATGTATTGCATGTGCCAGGATTGGGTATGAACCTGATTTCAATATCCCAGTTACAGAATAAGGGGTATGATATTCACTTCATAGGGAAGAAAGTGTATGTCAAACACCCGAGCTGGAAAAAAGGTAAGACAGATCGGAGTTTGAAGAAACAAATTGTACCGGTTACAAATCGATTATCCAATGGCACTAATAGGCAGTGACAATAGCAGTGGGAAGGAGTTGAATGAGCTATGGCATAGGAGAATGGGACATCTACACCATGGAGCACTCAGGATGCTCAGAGAAATGATAACAGGGGTTCCATAACTTAGCATGGAACACGACGATGTGTGCAGAGGATGCGTACTTGGGAAGTATGCTAAGGCAACATTTCCAAAAAGTGATAGTAGAGATGATGGCATGTTAGGACTCATACATCAGATATTTGTGACCTGATGTCCAGTAGAGCTCTCAGTGGTGCCGAACATTTCATCACCTTTATTGATGACCATTCTAGGAAAACCTGGATCTACTTCTTAAAGACCAAGGATGAGGTCTTTGAGCGTTTCAGGGAGTTTAAAGCCATCGTATAGAATGCGACAGGGAAGAAGATCAAGGTTCTTCGCTCAGATAATGGTGGAGAATATATTGATAAGGACTTCACAGATTTTTGTGTGAAGGAAGGCATCAAAAGAGAATGGACAACTCCATATAATCCACAACAAAATGGTGTAGCGGAGCGGAAAAACATAACCTTTGTTGGAGCTGCAAAGGCTATGTTATATGACCAGGATCTACGGAGATTTCTATGGGTAGAAGCATGTAACACGACAATATATATTCATAACAAGACTCCACATAGAGCATTGGTGAAGAAAACGCCAGAAGGAGTTTTCACAAGGAAGAAGCCAGAAGTAAGTCACTTCAGAATTTTTGGCAGCATTGCCTATTGCCACGTGCCAGATGATAAACAGACCAAACTGGATCAGATTACAGAGAAAGGGTTCTTCGTTGGGTACAACGAACTCAAAGGCATACAAAATCTACATTTCTACCAATAAGAAGATTGTAGTAAGGCGAGACGTGAAGTTTATGGAGGACTGAGCTTTCAGGAGATCTCATGAGATGCCTGCAGGTAATTAGAATCAGTCAGCAGAAGCTCCTTCAGTCCAGTAGCAGGGGTAGCTAGTGGGACAGACAAGAGGACAGTCACAAGGATCAAGTACTGTGACCAGTACCAATATTTCATCAGGTGCAAGAAATCCAGGGAGTTCTCAGCAGATGGAGAAGCAGAGATAGGATGAGGAGGAGCTGGCAAAACCTCCCACGACTAGTGGTCGAGCCAGCAGAGAGGTTCGTTAGACATTGAGAGATGCAGAGGAGTTTATTGGAACAACCTGATAGATACCAAGCATTGGTGGCTCATGTTGCAGAACCTTCCAGCTTTCAGGAGGCCGCACAACATCAGGTGTGGGTAGATGCCACAGTAGGAGAGTATAGCTTTATCATGACAAATGATGTTTGGGAGGTAGTGCCAAGGCCGGGAGACAGATCAGTTGTAGGTTCTAGATGGATCTATAAGATCAAATATGTGACAGACGACAGTGTGGAAAAGTACAAGGTTAGGTTCGTGGCAAAGGGGTATGCACAAAAAGAAGGGATAGATTATGAGAAGACCTTCGCCCCATTGCCATATACACTTCTATTTGGTCAATTATATCTCTGATAGCTTAGATGGGATGGCAGATTCACCAGATGGATGTCAAGACAACCTTCGTGAATGGGGTGATAGAGGAAAAAGTTTACATAGAACAACCAGAGGGCTTTGAGACTCATGAGAGGCACACTCATGTGTGCAGATTGAAGAAAGATCTCTATGGACTCAAGCAGTCAGGCATAGTATGGTAGGATTGGCAGCTACTTGCAGCAGATGGGATTTGTCAAGAGTGATGTAAATCCCAACCTTTACTATTTGATGGTAGAAGGTGAAACACTCATTCTAGTTTTGTATGTGGATGATCTCTTTTTGACAGGATCGTCAGGGCTCATAGAAGATTGCAAGAGGAAACTGGTAGCAGAATTTTGACATGAAGGATTTGGGGTTGATGCACTATTTCCTAGGATTGGAAGTGTGGCAGAAGGATGGGGAGATCTTCTATGGTATTTGTTACATGATTCTGATAGTATGCTTCTAGGAGGAGAACATTAGTAGGGTCATTTTTATATTCACATTTCATCTTATGAAGCTTCACTTCTTCTTCATATAAGTAAGAGAAAACGTCATTAGAATTATATTCCCTTACTACCTCCCTGCATGACCTGCTATATTCATCCATTCTTTCTTGTGTGATTTGGAGGCTTTCAGGATCCAACTCTTCGTCATCTTTAGAGGATATGTCTTTCACTTCATTGTTATTCGCATCCAATTCCATAATTGGGATTTGCTCGTCATCCTCATCTTCTTGGTCATCTTGGTCATCCAAATCTTCATCTGGTAATGAGCCATATTTCTCCTTGATCTTGTGAGACAAGGAATTAAATGCACCGGTATAATAGCAAGCTCCAAGAAGAGATAATCTGTGGGCCCTTCTTCATAATCCTTCCTCATGCTGTCGAGGTTTGACTTGCTCTTGTCATAAAAAATGAGTATGAAGTCATCGTTCTTGTGTATCAGATGGTCATAAAGCTCAAACCACGAATTGAATCTTTCCAATAGGTCTTGTTCTTCTTCGGGGCTAATGTCGTGGATACTTTCTTCAACCATTTTTGATGATCTTGCATATAATGCGAAAATGGAGTTGCCAGGGTGAATTAAAATGCCTTCACAAATGCCTGCTTCACCCTACAAGTATTGTATTAAGGAACTAGGACTTCGTTGCTCCAATGGAGTTGCCAATAATGATATGTCAATATGTCGTACGGGGAATAAAACACACGTCTCGTCCTTGACAATGGCGCCAGAAATGTTACCACTCAAACCAGCAGGGGTCCTCAAGGGGTTCCTAGGAGGGCAATGGCTAGGTTAAGGGCAACTGTAGAGGCTTAGCCGACTGTCACCATAGCTAAGTCTCCCTGCTCTTTACGTACTTTCACTGATGGGAGGAGTCTCGGTGGTGTAGGGATTCACTTGTAAACTATATGTCAATGGATAGGTGAGAAGTGACCTTGAAAATCCTTACCCAAGGATGGAGTGAAGAATGGAACTTGCTTGCTCTTTAAGCAAGGGACTTGGTCCACCAGGGATAAGGGCGTGGATTGGAGGGTTGAGAGAGAAAGGATAGGCTTATGAACAAGTTTCTCAATCCCTATAATCCTTGGGAAACTTGGATTCCCAAATGGTGTTTGACTAAGAGTCTTTATTGAGAAGTGGGACCACACGGGGCTAAGTGGAACCAACCCAGGTTTGGGGATGGAATGTAGCAACCAATGATGTTCTTATTTTGGACAAGTTGAGGGGAAAGGAACAAACAAGAATATTTACTTCAAAAGGTTGAATTGATCCTATTGAGGTCTAGCCTTGGGGATGCCTAGGCAAGATTTGATCCCAAAGCTAGGGCTTGGGATTTTCAGAGATGTGACTGTTGGAATTGCCTCAAATTTGGGGAGGGAGGGGACCCACCAGCGCAGTAGCCTATAGGAGATCGAAGTTTTTCCTTGGGTCAATTACCTAGAAATTGATGCCCTAGGTGACCTAATGGGCTAGACTTTGGGAAAAAGGGGAAAATGGTAAAAAGAGGGTTAAAAAGATCACCCCTTTTAGGGACCAGTGCCTAGTTCACTTGGGGATATGGAGTCAAGGATAATGATGAGTAAGAACTTGGTTTCTTGATGAAGGAGGCCCAAAAATTTAACTTCGACCAATGTTGAGAGAAAGAAAAGAAAAGTGACCTTTAAGCATTTATACTTCAAAACAAATGATACAAGCTTCTCTAGATTAAAAAATCTCTAGGACATTTCATTCATATAACATTGGCCCATACATTAAATTAGCTAAAACATGCTCAATTCCACATTTTAATAATGCAACAACTAGCCCTAATATTAGCAGTATGCAGCAACAAGAATAATAGCATTAACATTTACTTACGACGTTAGAGTATATCCAACCACCATTTTGTTTGCTAAATAAAGCTCCGAGACAAGAGAAATAGCCCAAATCCATACATCAAAATTCATTGATCTCTAAAAATATCCACCAAGGAAAAAAGTGCGAAATTCTTTATGATTAGAGAGATCCAAGTCAAGTGATGATACAAATGAATGCATCTAGCATCAATGTGTAGCCTCCTAAGGAGTTGGAATTAGCCTATGGACCGACATTAGTCCCTAATGATAAAATAATGTGCAAATAAAACCCCTATTGGTGACAAGCCCACCAAACTAACTCATAAGTGTAAATGCAATCCTCACAAGGGGCCAAATAATGATAGGTGCATGTCGTAGGGCCCTCTAAAGGCTCAATAATATCCTGAAGTGCCATATTGAGGAATAAATTCTTCGTAATATGATGGACAAGGGATTGGCCCCTTGTTCTCTAAGTAGTAGACCTTTGGTGCTCCCAATGGGCACGAGGGCACATGGATGACCGCATTGTTAGTTTTTTGTAGCGTCAGAAGTGCTCTAGCCTTGAAAATTGGTGGAGAGGCTAAGACACATTAGTTCTAAAGAACCCAGAAACCATTTGGTGAAATTCCACCCGGATTGTATTTTATTAAAATAATTAATATTTTTAATGGGGTTCCTATGTCTAAACTTAGGGAAATTATAATATTAATGGGTATTAATCAAAATATGGGTGAGAATGATCTAGAAGGCAGATCAAGTCATGTTTTAATCTTAGCCGTTGATTAGAGACTTAATCTCGGTCGTTGAAGACTCAATAGGAAAAGTATAAAATGGAGGCTTGGGGTTCATTTGAAAAAACACACAGAGATTGAGGAAATCGATTTTCTGAGGTGAGAAGTTCTCAGGAGGAAAATTGATTGGGGAGATCTTGCAGTTGAGGGGCAGAGAGAATTCGGGAGGACTTTCCGGAAAATACAGAACAAAGAGGCGGAGAGAGCTTGTAGAGAGGTAACGTAGTACCTAGGAGAGCTGAAGCAGAAAAGTTGCCTGTCATGCAGAATCCAGAATTGTCGGAACAACCGAAACTGTTGGAACAACTAGGAGAGCTGACGCAAAGGCAACACAGTTGCCAGGAGAGTTGACGCAGAAAAGTTGCCTGTCACGCAGAATCAAGAACTGCCGAAACAACTGGGAAAGCTGACAGAGAGGGCAGAGAAGGTGACGCAGGGCTAATGCAGAAATCGCCAGGGTTAGCTAGTCTTGTGTCGGATCAGCCGAAATTCTACTAGGTGAAGTGAGGTAAAACTCACTCAGATTTTCTGCCAGTATTTTCTTTGTAAAGGATTGCTAGATGAGCATCCTAGATTTGTATTCGGATATTTCTACTGCATAATAATAAACCCTCAGAACTACTGCACCGGTTTTCCCGCATTGGATTTTTCTGGGGACTATTGTGTCAAAAAATAAGTGTCCTATGTATCTTGTTCTTTGCTTTGTTTTCTATTTTATGAGATCAAATATTTAGTTAGTGTAGGCTGTAGAAGTAATTTGCTTCAGTATTCAGAAGAAAACCTTGGTCAATGTATATTAAAAATCAGTAGGTGAAGTAGATTCAGATTTGCTACAATTGGGGTTCCTTCAGAGTGTAGGAATTTTCACATGGTATCAGAGCATTGATTTTGAAACAAAAAGAGCAGATCAAGTGCTAAGCAGTGAGGCTGAAAGCTGCACTTGGCAGCAATTCGAATCCCCTTGAAGGGATTGCTTAGTCCTTATTGGGAAGCAGATCTAAGGAAATCTCTCTCTGAGTGAGACAACAGAGAGGTACGATTCCAGTTGGTGAGTTTGCAGAGGCAGAGGGAGTGATGCAGAGCCTCTGCGTAGTGCTTGAAGGGCGCAGTTTCTGCTGGGGCAGAAATCTGCTGGAAAAGAACCAAGACACGTAGAAGGGGAATTGTCTCCTCAGAGAACTTTCAGCTAGAAAGTTCGAATTTCTCACTTGCTAAGCAGATTAGATTTTGATTTTAGATTTTATTTATGTTTGGCTTTAGATTAATTTAGTTTCAGGTGAGCCTATTTTTTTAGTGTGTTAATATATAAAAATTTGAAATAAAAAATTTCGATTGCCATTCGAGTTAAATTAGTTTAATATTTTCTTTTTTTTAGTTAGGCTTTAGTTCTGACCATCAAAACTTTTTAAAGTTTAGTTTCGTTTTGATTTTAAGATAAATCAGAAATCTCATAAAAATATAATATTAAAAAATAAAAGAATATATATATATTATATATATATATATATATATATAAAGGCATAAAAGTTTAATTCTAGAGTTTGATTTATTTTGGGGTTTAGATTTTCATTTAATCTACAAAGATCTCATAAAAAAATAAAAATTATAAAAAATTATAAAAGGTTTAAAAAAAGTTCCTTTTATTTTTTTTGATCTTAATTTAGATTAGATTTTAATTTTTTTAGGATTTTAGTTTTGTTTTATTTTGATTTTAAACTTAGAATTTTTATATAATATATATTTTTTTTTTTTTTGAAAAGATTAACTAAAAATTGAAAATTCATTTTGGTGTCTTTTTTGTGGTATCTATGTTCCGCTTCTCTATAGTTAAATGCGCTTAAATGTTTATTTAAAGATTAGCTATTGAAAAGTGGTGAATCATTTTGTGAGCTAATTAGCATTTAAAATTTCGTGGTTTCTTGAAGTATTTGATCTTTTGAAATTTAATTGCTAAAGCTATGTGCATCTTTTGAATATCTTGCATCTGGTGAAATTAATGATTGCTTGGATTATATAATGCTCGTTACATGTTGGATATTTTGTAAATATTTTCAAGCAATCGTTAAATTACTTCATAAGCAGCAACAGCTAATTCATTACTTGGTCTTCATTGACTCCATAAGGCACTGGTCTTAAGCATTTAAAGATCTAATCAAATTCTAAACTCGATTAAGTGCTTGTTTGCCTTGTCGTGTCTCCCAAGCCAGCTGCCTCCTAGTTGGTTTTCTTTTATCCCATAGGGTCTACCCCCCTTAGCCTAGGAAGACGGCTTAAACAGAGGGTGACAGACCCCGGTCTGAGCGTTGTCGCGGTGCCTAGACACTTTGCGCGACAGCAGGCCCTAAAGAAAAAAAAACGAAAATGCACAATGAACACAAAAACCCATGCAACAAATCGATCTGCAAAATGGTGGCCCAGAACTTCTCTAAATCACCAGAACCTCTAAACAAAATTCCAACAATATTAATTTAAAATATTAAATCCTTTTGCTTTAGATTTCTTAATGAAACACTCACGAAATTTCCAGATCTGAAAATAAATAAATTTAAACCCCTGGACTGCAAAATCTGGATATGGTCCCTGCCAAAATGATGTTGATGGACCCTAGAGATCCAGCTCTTACCCTCTAGGGCCTAGATCTGGATTTTGCACAGTTTTCCTTTTTAGTTTTGCAGCTGCAAGACAACAAGAAATGCCCAAACGATATATACAAAAACTCAGAAAAATAAAACCCAGAAAACCTAAGTCATAAAACTGAAAATAATTACAGATCTATGTACATGAATGGAAGATCCATCAGATCTAGGGAGTGCGAGTCCAACTTTGCTCCTAGACCTGACAATCTGAGGCTCTTAACAGCTAGATCTATCGATTTAGCACAAAGAAAAAGTAATTTTTTCGAATTTTAAACATGGTACTGAGCTCAAAACCCTTCATGCACCACCCATTAAAAATATCTTATGATAAGCCTGGGACCAAATTTAAGCCGGGCTCTTCAGAAAACATGGATTGGGAGTTGGCTGGTTCAACCGAGAACTTTTCCGAATGCCCGATGATCTAAAAATCAACACTTTCCTGCAAAATTCAATTTAGTGACCAACATAGAGCGAGAAAATGATAATAAAATTCAGATTTAATAGAGATACTTGCTATTATATTCAAAACTTAAATTATCATTGAAACGCCAGCCACTGAGCAAGATACCTGTACTCGAATCACTCTTCAGAAAGCTATCATCAACGACTAAAAAGAAATCTATGCATAAAGATGACACATCTTACAGTATTTCCACGAAGAGTAACACCAACAGAAATTAACCCCAAAGTCTTTCTTTATTGCTCATAAAAAGATTACAAGGGAGCTTTTCGCTTAGTACACGATCAAAAGATCGGATCCTCTCAACTGACAAATGACCTTCTATTTAAAGATAATCCTCCAACGGCTAGTTTGAGTGATCCTCGTCAAAGCAATCTCGACCGTTGATGAGGCTTAAAATTTCTTTTAATCTCATCAGTCGAAATTTTAAATTATTGAGGAAATTCAAAATTTTCAATTAAATAAATTTTAATTAATTCAAAAATTAATTTTTGAATTAATTTCCTCAAATTTTTGACTTTGACTGAACCCCAGGGACCAAAGGCTTAAAATTTAACAAAATAATTAATTTATCTTAGTCTTGAGACCTTTTAAAATTCGAATTTTAAAGGGCCCATGAATTTTGCCTTTGGAAAATTTAAATTTACCTAGGACCTATAATTAATTAAATTTCTCGCTTAGGATTTTAATTAATTTTTTGGCCAGAAAATTTAATTAATTAACCTATGAGGGGATAAATTATTTTATTAAGTCTCAAGACACTTTACATCATGATTTCACATTTTTTACATCTCAAGGGGGAAAACTCATTTGCAAAAGACCCTCACAGACTACCCAGTTCTGTGACACAAATATAATCCAGCAGACCAAACAATTTGCAATAAAATAACCTAACCAAATAGTTACGATCATTCCCAAATCACTTTTACATAGACTTGATCTAGAACACTAGGACTCCCCAAAGATCCCAGTGACAAAATCCATTTCGACTTTGGGGTAAGGTTGAAGGAAAACTCTGCCGACCATCCGAGAATGGATCAGTGAGGCAAAAAAACTCTCGGAATGTAGATCGTCACCAGAAAAATAGGTTTACCTAAGCAATTACATACACGACACGGATCTGCTGAGATTATTTACAATTTACATATGCAAAAAGAGTTTGCAATATAACATGATGATCAGACTGATGATGATAGTTGAATGACACAGACACGTCGATCAGGCGCTATCCCTTCTGTGAAAAAAAGGGGTGTACTGCTATGGGTTGTTGACACAGTGTGGTCAACGGGGACCATAAAAAATAATTAATTATTTCAATAACATGCACTCCGGTGGAATTTCTCCAAACGATTTTTGGGTGTTGGAGATCTCATGTGTTCTAGCCCCTCCACAAAATTTCGAAGCTAGAGTACATCCGATGCTACCCAAAAATCAACACTCCCTCTTAGCAAGGAATTTGCTCTAGCAATACTTCCCAACAGAAATATCACACTGATCCATGACATCGGGCCTCTGCGCTATTGATGCTCAGCCTGCTGCCCTTCATCCACTACGCTACTGCAATTTGTACTGCTGCCCATGACACTGCAACTGTCACTGCTGCATCTGTACTGTAGATCCCTCTTAATATGTTGCATCATGCTACCCATAGCATTGCCACTGCTAACTGCTATACTACAACTCAGTTGATGAGAAGTAAGCAACTGAAAATCCACCCAAAAGCTGCATGTTGGTCAGTTTAGATGCCCCTTGATGCTGAAGCTACATTTGCTGCTAATATGTGTTGACTCTCTGATGCTACTGTGCTGTTGTTATATCTTCTCTGTGATTCCCGCATTGTTGCAACACTCCACTGCGCTGCTTCAGACTTTGAGCACTCTAGCTTTGCCACTGTTGCTCCATCATCCCACGCACCAACTGACACTCGTCATTCTACTACTGCCTTTAAGGGTTCTCGTAGCCGTATGTGATCCAAGAGTTTGGGCACCTCAAGGATACTGCCCCCGCTGTAGTCCTCCTGACTATAACTCAATATCGCCCTACCTCTTCTCTAGAGGTGCATGAGCACTCATGGCACAATCATCATCGCCCTCTTTGTTAGTTTGCACTGGAGCAGCCTTTGAGTCAGACTTTTCTTCTTTGCCCTTCTTTCGAGGGCACTGTGTGGTGAAATGACCCATTTCTCCACAACTGAAGCACCTGACTTTGGATATGTCCTTTTTCTTTCTCTTCTACTGCTCTTGCTGTCTCACTGATGCGAGAGCCGCATCCTCCTCTTCCTCCTTCTTGACTCTGATCCCTCCGTTGCTGCTTCCCGCCATGGTCAACCATCTAATCTCTTCCTGTCGAAGAGCTGCCCACATCTCCTCCCAATTGGGAAGAGAAGCCTGCCCGAGATGCTTTGGACAAAGGTTTCCTAGTCTTCGGTGACTACAGACAGGGCAGTCCTGACCATAAATTCAGGATCAGGTGTAGCCCCTTCTGAAGTTAGTTGGTCACGGATCCTTTGCACCTTGAGAAGGAAGGGATCGATTTCTTCTCCCTTCTGCATCTGAAACCGTCTCAGCTGACTCTCCAGCAACATCTTCTGCTGAACGGAAGTTTCCTCGTACAATGTGGTCAAGGCCTCCCACATTTCCCTTGTTGTGTCTTTCTCAGCAATATGTGGGATCACATGATCCTTGACTCTGTCCAAGATCATGCACTTTGCTTTTGCCTGAGCCTCATTGTACTTCTTGAGAGGATCAACATCAACTGGAACAACAACCGTTCTCAAGGCATAATCCTTGATGCGATTTTTATCTAAAACTGCTAGGATCTTGGCCTTTCAGATGACGAAGTTGGATGCTCCATCCAATCTATCTTGATCCCTTAGTCCGTTAATGACCATCTCTGCTCAAATGGATCTCGAACTGGTTTTGTTCTCCCTCTTTCGCTGTTGCCCCAGCAAAACTCGGATCTGGATTTCTTTGGCGCTAGAAATCCTCTAAGGATCAAACTCCCTCTGAATTTCGATTTTCTTTACGGAAATCCTTCTTCCAACCACTGTCGAACCACCCCTCTTTGATCTCTCTTTGTTGTTGCTCAACACTAGATCTAGATTTCTTAGCAAGAAATCTTCTGAGGAACTAGTTCACTCTACTTTGCTTCTACCCCACTAGGTACTGTTTTGTACTAATAGAATCAACACCCCACTAGGAACTCTAGATGAAATCTGTGCTGCACCTCTAGCCACGACAATCAGGAAAACGAGACTCAACAGTCTCTACGCTGGCCCAACAACTACCGCGTTGCCTTCTGTAGCAACAACATCACCCAATCAGGCTGACGCAGGCTCTGCGTGAGCCTCGCTTGGTGACTATGTCACCCCTCCTCTGCTCTCTCGGCTAGAAACTGCGCTGTCTCTCGAGACAACTGCCTTCACACACAAATTTTCCTTTGTCCTTTCGCCGATGGCTTCAATTCTCCTTGATTTGTGATCACTCTGATACCATGTGAAAATTTCTGAATCTAACAAACCAGAAATCCTATTGCAGTAAACTGATTTGCATTACCTACTTGTATTCTTCATTTAACAAGTTATTTTCAGAATTATTCATAAAATATTAATGCAAATACACTGCAGCCTACACCAATATACAAATCAAGTACTGAAAAATAAATGAGACAACCACAAAAAGGACACACTTATTTTTGGACTAAACGTCCCTGGAAAAACCCATTGTGGGAAAACCAATGCAACATATATGAGGGTTTTATTATTAATCAAATTTCTGAATATAACTAGGGTGCCAAATCCGGCTCACCCAATAGAGAATAAACCCTGTAGAAGTACCTCTATCCGGAGATAGATATTTTGGTGAATCCAACCACTAGATGAACAAACCCCACAAGTGACTGCATTGTCCCCGGTACTGTGCAGTGATGGCTGCTCCAAGCTTTGCGCTGGAACTGCATCACCTCGTCTAGGAGTTGCGTCACCCTCCCAGTGAGCTTTTCCGACTTAGAAATTGATTTGCTGAACTGCTGCCCAATCTATCTCACAGAAACCCAAGCGCTGCCTCTAAGTGAATGCGTCAACCCTTAAGCCTTTGCGTCACCCTTTCTGGTGCTACACTGTCTCTCCCTGGTGCTGCTCTGCCTCTCTGCTCTGTATTCTCGGCTTTGGATGAAAGTCCCTCTACCGAATTGCCCCTCTCTGCACTAGAAACTTACTCCGAAATTCTCAACGAACCACGTCCCAAAATTTCGAACTAGCTCAAGTGCTGCTCTTTCTGTGTGTGTTCTCCAACTGATCCCAAGCCTTCCTTTATACTTTTCCTGTTGAAAATTCAATGACCGTGATCTAATCTCTAATCAACGATTAAGATTAAATTAGACTTGATCCTCGTCACTTAGAAGTTTCTCACCCATATTTACATTAATTCACTTGAATTATTTTAATTTCCTTTGTTTTAACTTAGGCACCATTAAAAATAATTAATTATTTGAATAACATGCACTTCGGGTGGAATTTATCCAAACGGTTTTGGAGTCTTGGAGATCTCATGTGTTCTAGCCCCTCCACAAAATTTCGAAGCTAGATCACATCCGATGCTACCCAAAAATCACATTGGAGAGCCATTCATCTTGCTTCTAAAGAAAACAATCCCCATCATTAGAGTCTTTCCTTTGAATAGGCTCTTGAAATCACTATCCACACACCATAGATATATTTCTCCTAGTGATTTCCCTAATATCGGGACTCCTCCCATTTGTGAAACTCCATAAAGAGCGGGGAGCTTTAGCTGAGGTGACAGTGGGCTATTGCTCCATTGTTGCCTTTTGACTAGTGGTTGCTCTATAGGAACCCCTCCTAGGACTCCTTCTAGTTTGAGCAGTGATAAGGATGTTTGGGGGACGTTTCCCCATGTCCGCAAAAAAAGAAACATGAGGAAACTCAAAGGGGGGTGTTTCCTCCCCAAAAAAAAAATGTTTCCTGCATTTCCAAAAAAAATCTTGCTCAGAATCAAAGACAAACTTGGGGAAGAGGGTTAGGCTTTAGGTGTTGGACAATGATTGGTGGGCAAATTGTTCTTATTTGGTGTCATTCTTGGCCCCTATTGTGGAGGTCATTCATTACACTGATTCAAATGCTCTTAGTCTTGGAGAAATCTATGAGACCTTTGATAGCATGTTGGGTCGTGTGAAGGCAACCATTCAGTAGAGGGAGCCCTCATTAGAGTTCTATACATCCCAAATTCGACCAATCATTCAACATAGGTGGGATCACATGAACACACCTTTGCACATGGCAACATATGCATTAAACCCAAAATGGTATGTTGAAATGCCTGGGAAAGTGCCTCCTATTGATGATCTTGAGGTAAAGAATGGATTCCTTGATGCAATTGCAAAGATGTACAATGAGGAGGAGGGGGAAAACTTTGAAGACAATTTGTTCAGTTTGCATCTCTTAGTGGCCCCTTCAACACACATGGTGCTTGGGTAGATCACATAGGTCTAGGCTGTAATATCCCTAACCTGGAATATTCCTCAAACCCCAGTAAAACTCCAACCAAATATGTGCAAATGATATAATAACCCAGAAATGACAAAATAATAGTGGTACAACATATAATAATTTAAATAGGAAATATAAGCAGATACTGAAGAAATGCAGTGAGAAATGCTAAGCCATTTTATTATACTGAGCAATAAAATGAGTACAAGAGGTGATCAGACAGGTGGCACCTCGACTTGCACAAGGCAAGTGAAAAATACTCTTAGAATAACAAGGAATGGCCTCTCTGCGTGGATGCCGCTGGAGAACTGCGGTGCTGCTGCTGCTACTAGAAAACAAATAATGATTTGGGGCTGCTCCCCTCCTAAGAAAATGCTGAAACTCTGGAATTGGGCTCTACTCCAAAAACCCAGAAAAACCCAGAAAGCTTTCCTGGAATAGCCGATCTCCGAAAATCACTCCCTTGGGGATCTGCGCAGTCCCTCAATGCTCTGCGTTGCCACTGAAGAAACCCCTCCAGAACTCCACCTGAAACTCTGCCAAAATCCTCCTAGATGCAAGGGCTGGTTCCCTGCTAAAACACTCAGCCTAAATCCTCCTGCAAAACCCCAATCCAACACTACTGCCAGAAAGAACTGCGTCCCTCTCTCAGTGCTGCGCAGTCCTCCAAAATGTTGCTGAAACTGCTGCTGGAATGTCGATAAAACTACTGCTGAAATGCCAAAGGAAATACCTTGCTTGAGCAGGCACTCGAAGTCCCCTGGGGCTAAGGGTGAGATCTCTGAACGGAAACACTCAATGCACTAAACAGTGCTGTAGACTAGCTAAACAGCTAGTGTGATCAGAAGTCGAAACGACTAGCTCAAAATGCACATAACTGAATGATCCAAAATGAGGGGGCTCCTCTCTATTTTATAGCCTCTGCCTCTCACAATCCCTAGGCTCACCTCCTCCTGCGTGATTTCCTTCTTGCCACGTGTTTCTTTCCTCCTACGCAATCCCTCCATGTGTCTGCGTGGGCCCCATTTCTGCGTCCCCCTTTGGCCCCCTTGGTTCCCCTTTAAGTCACAACGTTGTGCTATTAGGAAGTGACTTTTTATTCTTAAAGTGAGTTATGTCCCCCGTCCTCACTTTTTATTTACAAATAACTATAGAAGGCAAAAATTGGACAAAATCGAATATTCCAATTAGCCATGGCTAATTAGGAATATTACAGTCTCCCCCAGCAAAATGTTGCTTGTCCTCAAGCAATTGAAGTGATAGATGCTACAAGATCTTCTCACTTTCCCAAGTGGCATCCTCATCTGGCAAATTCTTCCACCTCACCAAGAATTCCTGGACCGTCTTGCTCTGTAGCTGCCTCTCCCTGGTATCAATGATAGCCTCCGGCTGCAATACCAAATACCCCTCGTCATCCATGGGTGGTAGCTCATCTGTCACTGTCACCTGCTGCCCTAATGCCTTTTTCAGGCATGATACATGAAAAACGTTATGAATCTTGCTGCCTTGGGGCAGCTCCAACTCATATGCAACCTGTTCAATCCTGCGTATCACCCTGTACGGCCCATAAAAGTGGGGCTTGAGCTTCTCAGCGCCCTTCTGCTTTAGTGACGACTGTCGGTATGGCAGTAATCGTAGGTAGACCATGTCTCCTACCTCGAATTGTCTCTCCACCCGACTCCTGTCGGCATACAGCTTCTGCTGGTTCTGTGCTGTAGCCATGTTATCCTTGAGAGCTCGGAGAATATCCTGACTCTCTTGGATCCAAATCTTGGCTCTGGGAGCCTTGCTATCACCAAACATCATGTCAGCAAAAGATAAAGGATGATACCCATATAAGGCATAGAATGGTGGCATACCAATGGACATGTGATGTGAAGTATTGTAGTAGTACTCCCCTAGATGTAACCATCTCAACCATGCTCGTTGCTGCCCACTGACATAGTTACGCAAGTAGCCCTCTAGCCACTTGTTAACTATTTCTGTCTGCCTATCCGTCTGTGGGTGATAACTGGTACTCGGTGTCAACTCCGTCCCCACCAACTGGAAAAGCTCCTGCCAAAATCCGCCCATGAAAAGGCTATCCCTATCACTGACGATGGTCTTAGGAAGACCATGTAGCCTAAAGATCTCTCTAAAGAATAGCTCGGCCACCTGTGCTGCTGTATAGTGTGCGGGTATGGAAAAAAAATGTGCATACTTCATCAGTCGATCAACGACAACAAAGATGCAATCCTTGCCCTGTACCATGGGCAACCCTGTAGTTCATCGAAATACTCTCCCATTTCCCCTCTGGAATGGGAAGAGGCTGCAATAATCCCACAGGATGGCTCATCTCTGCCTAGTTCATCGAAATACTCTCCCATTTCCCCTCTGGAATGGGAAGAGGCTGCAATAATCCCACAGGATGGCTCATCTCTCCCTTGTTCCTCTGGCAAACATTGCACTTCCGGATGTGCTGGAGTACGCCCTCCTTGAGGCCTTTCCATGAGAACCTCTCCTTAATGGCCCTGTAGGTTTTTGGTAAATCCCTGATGTCCTGCCAATAGTGAATCATGTGATGCCTGGAGTATCTTCTTCTTGAGCTGAGACCCTTCAATCAAGAAGATCCGGTCCCTGTAATAGATGATCTCATTGACCACCCTGTACCTGTCATCTACCACCTGCCCATCCAGAATCTCACATGCAAACTTGTCCTTGGAGTACTCTACTAGGAGTCGAGCCCTCTAGTCTGTATCCAAGCTCAAACTTGTCCTTGGAGTACTCTACTAAGAGTCGAGCCCTCCAGTCTGTATCCAAGCTCATAAGAGACAACGTGGCCGGTCTACGTGAAAGGGCATCTGCTACCACGTTGTTCTTACCTTGACATACTCAATGTCAAAATCATATGCTTGGATCTTTCTAATCCACTTCTGCTGCCTCTCCTGTAGCTGCTTCTGCTCCAAAAAGAACTTGAGGCTGTTGTGGTCAGTCCTCACCTTGAACCTGTTACCCACCAAGTACTGCCGATACTTAGCCAATGCATGCGTGATGGCCATCATCTCCTTGTCGTATATAGAATACAACCTCTCGTGCGGAAGGAGCTTCCGGCTCTCAAGGCGATAGGGTGACCTCCCTGCGTCAACACTGCGTCGATCCCCTCTCTCGACGCATCACACTCCAAAATAAATGGCTGCGTAAAATCTGGCAATGCAAGCACTGGGCAGCTGCTCATAACCTCCTTGAGTCTGTCAAAGGCTCACTGCGCCGTATCTGACCAACTGAATGCCCCCTCCTCGTCAAATCTGTCAGAGGTGCATCAAGCTGCGAGAAACCTTTGACGAACTTCCGGTAGTAAGTACAAATGCCAATGAATCCTCGAACTTCCGTCACATTTCTCGGCTCCGTCCATTCTCTGATGGCCCTAATCTTCTCCTCGTGGACCCTCACTCCGTCCACCCCTATGATGTGTCCCAGATACAACATCTCCGTCAACCCAAACTCGCACTTGGAGAGTTTGGCATAGAACTGCTGCTCTTGTAAGATACGCAATATTGTCTCAATGTGCTGGAGATGCTCCTCCCAAGTCCTGCTGTAAATGAGAATGTCATCAAAGAATACCAACACAAACTTCCTCGAGTGACTACGGAAGATGTGGTTCATACATGGCTGGGGTGTTGGTTAGCCCAAAAGGCATCACCAAGAACTCAAAGTGCCCATAGTGACACTTGAAGGTGGTCTTGGGAATGTCCTGCTCGCTCACGCAAATTTGATGGTACCCAGATCTCAAATCAATCTTTGAGAAGAAACGTGCCCCTCAACTTGTCCATCAACTCATCGATCCTGGGTATGGGGTACCTGTTCTTCAGGGTCTTCTTGTCCAGGGCCTTGTAGGCAATGCACATCCTCAATGTATCGTCCTTCTTCTTCACCAACACCACAGAAGAAGCAAAAGGACTCGTGCTCAGTCGGATATTCCCAAGAGCTAGAAATTCTTGGATAGCCCGCTCAATCTCATCCCGATAGGCCTTGGGGTGCCTATAGGGGGTGGTGATCACGGCCTGTATGCCTTGCTCAAGCTCGATGATGTGCTCAAACCCCCGATCCGGTGGCTGTCCTGGTGGAGTCTCCCCAAATATTGTGGCATACCGATCAAGGATGGACTGTATCTTTGGATGTACCGTCTGCCCTATAGTCCCTGCCTCTGATGCACGCAGTTCCACTGCCCACTCTATGTCTCCCTTCCGGAAGACTGCCTCCATCCGATGAGCCGAAATAGTCTGAGGCGGATATGTGTGCTGTCCCCGTATCTTCTCATGCCTCCCTGTCTTTTCATCATCCCACTCCATCTCTAGGGTATTCCAATCTGTCGTGACTTTCCCTAGAGTGATAAGCCACTGAACACCCAGTATCATGTTGGTGTCCGGAATATTGACCACGAAAAAGTGATCAGTGAATGTGTAGGTGCCCATCGTCACTGAAAGCTTTGGAACATAACGAGCACATGTCATGGTCTTCTCATGCCTCCCTGTCTTCTCATCATCCCACTCCATCTCTAGGGTCTTCCAATCTGTCGTGACTTTCCCTAGAGTGATAAGCCATTGAACACCCAGTATCATGTTGGTGTCCGGAATATTGACCACGAAAAAGTGATCAGTGAATGTGTAGGTGCCCATCGTCACTGAAAGCTCTGGAACATAACGAGCACACGTCATGGTCTGATCTCTTGGGACCAGATTGAAAACCCATCGAAGCTCTCTGTCTGTATACCTCTCCGCTCAACCATCTGGGCATCGATGAAGTTGTGGGTCGCTCCACTGTCCACCAAAACTGATACTCGCTGCCCACGTACTGTCCCCTGTACGCGTAGCATCAGATACTTGGGAACTCCTCGCAATGCTGCAAGGGCCCCTCCGGTAGGTGCAAAAGATGCACCACCTACTACTGGCGTTGGAGGTGGCAAAGGTCCCTGTATGGCATGGCTATCTTCTGCCTCCACATCATCCTCGTCATCATCTTCTCCATTGCTCTCAGAGAAGACCTCAATAAAATATGCTTTTCCAGCAGCACATTTATGTCCCGGTGCCGACAGCTCCTGACATGTGAAGCACAATCGCTTTTTCTTCAGCTCCCTCTTGGCATCGTCATCAAGCTATACTCGTCCTGGATTCCCCTTTGGAAGAGGAATCCTCACATCCTTCCCCTTAGACTAAAAAGTCTGTCTCTAGCGGTAAGGTGTCCGGGTCCTGGGTAAGACATCTTGTAAGTCCCGGGTCCTGCTGATAGCGTCCTAGAGTGTGGCCGGTTTAGTGGATCGGACTAAACCCCGAAGTGGCTCTGTTAGCCCCTCAACATACATATAGACCCTCCATGCTGTGGATAGGTCTGGAACCATCACAGAGACCCTCAAGAAATCTGCAATGTAGGTCTCTGGGCTCCCTGTCTGTCTGAGCCTCGTCAGCTTCCGACACATAGGAAATAATTAAGTTCAACTTGGTCTAGTATAGAGTTAGGTATAGAGTTAGGTAAAGTGCGTTTCTTTACCGTTGTACATTTTGTAACATACAATCCGACGGTCACGATATGTAGTGATCCAACGGTTCACTCTCTCCTTGGTATTACCGACACTTGATCCGTGGCTTGACACCCAATTGGTCCATGAGTTCTATTTAAAGCACATGGAGGGTCATTGTTCGGGTAATCC
>APFE030150551.1:11990-34026 GCA_000404065.3 Pinus taeda | reverse complement strand
CCCCTTGTAATTCCATCCTTTGCCTTTTTGAGGTTTGTTGTTCAAATGCGTCGTCTGAGTGTTCTTCCTGCTCTTCTGATCCTTCAGGAGGTATGTGATGATTCTGCTCTTCTGACAACCTTGGGTGTTCCACACTAGGATTAGCGGGCAACTGGTTTTGTCTGTCAGACAAGCTTTTTAGAATTCTCTCCTGCTCCATTGTTAGTCTAGCATTATCTTCTCGCAACCGAGCCATTTCATTTTTCAGCTCCTGTACCGTTTCCAAGATGGCTTAGTTTGTAATCCTCGCCTCTTCTCCCAGTTGTACCCATAACTCTGGATTATTGTCCCCGCCGGTCGTTTTCTGTCCCATTACAGGTCATCAGGACGTGTTCTCTGCCCTCCTCATGACTTCCGTTTCCAGATATCCCTCCTGCAAAAGGGAACAGTTCAAGAGTAATAATGGAATAATCATCTACCAATTGATTCACTACAGGGTCCTTTTATGATTGTTTTGCCCAGAGGCCACAGTGCTGTGTCTGGGCTCTGATACCATATGTCACATTCCTCAAGAATTTTTTTTTTTTTTGTCTTAACTATATTATATACCTGACTTATTCAATCCATAGATTAAAGGTTAATTACATTGCGGTGACATGCGCTGTTATAAGGTTGGATATACTTAAATTTATAACCAAACGTTGATATTTAAATTTTAATATTTATTAAACAACATACCATTCGAAATGCACTATCGAACTGTTACAATACTTATGAGTATAATTCCATTGTGCCACCCTATATCCGATCTTCTAGATTTATCGTCAGGTTAACGTTTGCTTGCCACCTGTATTAAGGTACAGGCACCCATCTGTCGGAAGGTATAACATTTATGACCACCGCAGGGTTGCCACCTCCTCGGGATCGCCATTGCTGTGGACGGTTCCGATCACTCCTCAGCAATCGGACGGTGGAGATTCCCAGGGTTTTGGCGGCATTGCTTTTAGGGTTGAAGGGCGAGGGTTCCAGGTCATTTATCTTTGTTCGTTCTGCCGAGAGCGGCTTTCAGTTCGCCTCCGCCATGGTTTCTTCACTCTGGTCTCGGCCCTGGTTAATCTCATCGCCCGCGAACTGTTACAGGTGACGAGCTCTCCGTGGATACCCCTGCTTGGCACGTCCTCTACCGGTAAGTGTCCCTTCCTGCTGTGATCTTTTCCCCAGAGAAACCATCTTACTGAGCATGGATATAGTTAATAATTCGCAGTTGTTTGCTGACAGGTATCCGGTTGTGTAATGGAGGTAGCCGCGCTGATGGCACAGGGATTGGCGTTTGAATCACTACCCAGGTAAGTAAATAACTCACAGTCCTCTGTTTCGGCTATTGCAATTATCCGCCGCCTTATATCACCCTGTTTTCTGCCAGGTCTATTGATAATTTGCCATTGAAGGCGGATCACGGATGTCTTCCTTTGTATTTTTTTTAATCAGCGTTCAATGAGTAGAACGGTCTCCTAGAGTTAGGGTGGTCTGACTTAAGGCTCGAACAGAGTTATTCTGTATGTAATTTCAATGATTGTAAATAATGGTTCTAGGATTAAGTTATATGTAAGGATTCGATCATTATAATTGCCGCTTGTCTTGTTATGACTGTTACTGGCTTTTACCCGACCGGGTCGGTGTCAAAAAGGGGTTTTCCCTATTTTTTCATGATTGTTAATATGCGAGTTTCCATTATTTTGAAGGACAGGCTTGTCACAGAATTTCCATATGTTAATGAAAATGTTCCCTGGATTGATTGATTCGCCCGAATGGGTTTTCAATTATGATTTAATACAGTTTTTGTTTTCCATTCGGCCGTCGGCCTAATTACAATCTCACAGTATCGTGATTATTGGTACTTTCAGGACTGCATTGATTATCTTTTTCCTTCCGTTAACTTGTTAAACTATGAGCTCTTTATATGCACTAATACTGTATAATAATTTGGAATCCCTGAAGAAAAGATCCGGTTGTCTGAACAATATAATGCTAAGTTCTATCTGCCGATTAATCATATGATGGCGGTAACGGCATGCTAATTTCTGGCTATTTAATTTAGTCTTTCGCTTTCTTTCCCTTAGCCAGTAGAAACCCCGATTAATGATTTCGATAGATGGGTTTTCTTGTCATGGGGTTCCGGCCCTTTTTGCTGTGGCTTACCGCCACCAGGTGGTGTTCACCTGCGCGCAAATGTTTCAGACCGAACACCCATTTATTATTGAAGTCGTCAGTTTACTTATGCTATGCCTCGGTTTATTTATCTTTTGATAAGGGTTTATCTGAACGATAGTGAGACTATCGCTGACATGCAATGTCCAGTAATTAATAATGATTCTTTTTATGCAATTTGTATCAATTGCCAAACCTCCGGTTGTTATTACTACAGTTACGTTCATTAATTTTGCCTGGTCATATGAGGGCATTCTGTTTATGTTACCTGACAGATAGCTGATTCATCAAATTGGGTGAATTGTTTCTAAATGCAGAGTTTGGGTTATCTTGCTGCATTCCTACATATATATATTAGGAACTTTGATATATCTTTATTCTAAAGATTTCTGTATTCCTGATATCGTTCTTTCTTATAAATCGTTGTCTGTCTATTTGACATATGAAAACATCTTTTGTATGAAAAAGCTGTACAGAAGTTAATCTATTTACTTTTCATGTATCTATATTTCTTTTATTGTTTAGGATTCAGGTTAAGGTACAGACAGGTTCAAATATACAGGTTTCCTTGAACCTTCAGTTTTTCTATTCTCTTTCCTTTCTGTACGTATCTGTTGTGTGGTATAACATAGATGGTAATAATAATTTAAAATCTGCATCATACTCTAATAATGATTAAACACTAATAATCAACCATTACCACCATTGTCAATATCAATCCTGGAATTTAAAAGATTTGGTATACTTACCTGTACTTTCTTTCGCTTCCTTCCGCTCTGCTATCACCTGCAGAAAATTATCTGATGCTTGTTATCCACCCAGCCACGAGACCAGTCGTTTGCACTGCGTCTCTCCCCCAAGCAACCCCTTGCTGGCCACATCCTCTGCAAATGGGAAGGCACAATTGTGCCGGTGCTATCTGGTCCTCACCAGACGCAGCACCTGTTCCATAGCTCAGTGCCTCTTTCCTCTGGTGTCATTTTTCCTGTTTGTTCAAAAAACAACCCAGGTCTTTTCTCCTCTTCTTTTTTTCTAAGGAGCAGAGAAACAGTTAGGGTTTCACCCTAATATATTGGCAACTGCTTTTCCTTTTTCCTCCTCATGCATAAGAAAGGAAATAACTTTCTTTTACATGAACTATCATGCACACAAAATTATGCGTTTCATATTATTAAATTTAAAACATATAATATTTCATTACTTCAAGAAGATAGTAATTTCTGTTTATCTTTAACCACAAGGTAAATAAGTAATTTATTTACGTAAATTCTTTGGTCATTACATTAACATAAAAATAAACAATGAAATACTAATTTACAAATCTTTCACAGACAAAAACAATTCTAACCTTCAACTTGAGCTTATACAACCATTTATTTTTCCAACCTTTATTCATACATTAATGTCTCTTCCTACAAAAATTTGTTTGGAAATAAACTTATCTTTAATTAAAAAAAAAAAAAACAGAAATAAGTCTATGCCGCCATTATCCACACATTAACTCCCTTCTACAACGAAGGGCTAAGGAATAAAAATAGCAATAAGAAAAAATAAAAAATAAAAAAATAAACGATTTACTGTTTAGAGTACCAAAAAATAGGAACAAACTGTTGATAATAGTATCAAAAAATGCGTGGGCAGAAATTGAAACATCATATAAACAATTTTTTACTGTTGCATTCACTGCAACACTGACCGGTCTGGGGAGTGGTGAATGTCTTTGTTTACGTCCCTGCGCTTAGAAAAAACTTCCATGAATATCAAGAAACAAATTTAAAAAAAAACGACTTATGAATATGTAATTTCAAGAAACAAATTACAAGAAAAACGACTTCTGCCATATTCTTAGGTTGGCGTTATTTTTTAAGGTAGCAAAATTGGCATTTCCTTTTCCTCGAATCAAATTAATTTGGGGAGGAAAATTTAGAAATTACTAACGTAATGTGTGAATTCAGTAAATATATGTAGAAAGACCCAGGTGGATAAACAGCAACCACCATTAACAGCACTCTAACTCTAACTTTGCTAGATTTTCCTGAAAGAACTTATATCAGATTAGGTTTAATATACAGGAATTGAACACTCCATGCAGCAGACGAACAATAAGCACCAGCTTTAAGCCCACGCTTATTTTGGGCAATGCGGGTACCCCCAGTTTTACGCCGTCGCTCATTTTGGGCAACCAATTTTGTATAGCTTGTCAGTGTCTTTGAGAACGAATCGACCAGAAACGCCCTAAAGAAAGGCGCACGTAGAGTCCAACCCTTGCCAGATGCCACTGCCGGCTGTTGTGCTGCGTAACGTAATGTATGAATTCAGTAAATATATGTACAAAGAGGGAGGTGGATATACAGCAACCACCATAACATCACTCTTACTTTGTTCGCTGTTCCTGAAATAAATTATAACAGAGATTAGGTTTAATAAACAGGAATTGAACACTCCATGCAGCAAAGCAGAGTAACAATAAGCACCAGAGGTTACACAGCATTTAACCACGATTATTTCGATGTAGAAGGCGTGCAGAGTTTTTGCGCTTCTCTTTTCTTAATCCCGGAGGATTAATTGAACAGAATTTAGGGACGTTGCGGCAGATAGTTGAACCAGTCATCGCGCTTCCTTATCATCAGGTCTTCCATCTGTTAAAATAATAATATCATATCATAGGATAGAATGGATATAGAAGAAAGACAGAAAAGCGAATAAACTCAGGCATGCATATTTACCCTAACTTCAACGTTAGGTGAATCTCGCAGACTCTCCGCTACTAGAGAGCAATTGATGTGCTCAATATTTGCTAGCTGCATCATGCATTTATCCATCCACGTGCATATATATATTAGTTCCAATACCAGTATTGATTTCGTAAATGTATGGTAATATAATGCAGTAATTACTTAAGATACTCACACTGGGAAATGTGATGATGTGTGAAATGGGTACCCAGCCCTCTGCATCCATATTCTGTTTCAGAAATTTATCTTCCCTTAGGTTTTCTGGGCTAAACCAGTAATGCACTGGGAACTGTATCATTTTCTCCAGCGAGAGTCCTGTTAACTCTGGGGTAAGAGCAACTCCTTTTGATGGACGCGTTTCTGCCTGATAGAGTTGAGGCCGGGTAAGTCCCTCTTCCGGATGATCATGATGAGGAAGAGGTGGGGGAAACCCCTCCGACCCACATTCACGAATTGGAGTACTAGCCGGAACAGTGACAGGAACAGGTGGAGAAGAAATACTATTATACAGACCATGACCATATACAGGAGCCGCATGAGGAGGGGGAACAAAATTAGGTGGATATGAAATACAAGTATTGTATGGAACCTGACCGTGACCATACACTTGATAAGGAAGGGGGCCAAGAATTTGACGTCCAAAACTTGTGTGCGCTGGTCTAGGCATTAATGTCATCTGTACTTGTACTTGATGTCGCGATGAATCTGCATACAAAGAAAGTAATACAATACACAAATTTGTTTCATGTCCCGATGGATCTGCATAGAAAGAAAGTAATACAATACACAACTTTGTTTCATGTCCGGATGGATCTGCATACAAAGAAAGTAATACAATACACAACTTTGCTTCATGTCGTGATGGATCTGCATACAAAGAAAGTAATACAATACACAACTTTGCGTATTGCCGCGATGGACCTGCGATGGATGTTTGCTGATGTGTATGCAGGGATGGGCAAAACAAACACAACTTTCCATAGAAAAGCAATACATTACATTACATTGTATTTGTCCTGGTTGAAGAGATCGCGTCCCCGGCCCTCGAGGTGGATGCTGTCGCAGTCTCCTGTCTCCTTGTGGAAATTGATTTCCGTCAGCAGCATTAGCCATCTGTTGAAGAGATCGCGGCCCAGACCCTTGCCTTTGCCCTTCCCTTCGAGGTGGAAGCTGTCACAGTCTCCCGTCTCTTTGTGGAAATTGATTTTCATCCGCAGCATTAGCCATCTCTTTTCTAATATTTTTGTAAAAACAAGTTCAGGTCTGTAATTTATTTTTCTCTGCCACTTTATTGTTATTTATATATAATTCAAAACCTAAACTCACACAGATAATTTGAATACGTATATGCCATAATATCCCAATATTATAGGGTAAATGTCCCCCAATTGACCCCTTTGGCATTGAATTGCGTGCACTACATTATATTTTTCACTTAAGGAACCTCACTCGTGGATTCATGGATTATAGGGTAAATGTCCCCTCAATTGACCCCTTTGGTATTGAATTGTCTGCACTACATTATATTTTTTATTTAGGGAAACCCACTTGTGGATAAAACAAGCCCATAAGGCTCATGCCATGGATACTTATAACTCATACACCTTATAACATGGATTCTCAAATTATATATATATATATATATATATATATATATTTTTTAAAAATATTATTATTTTTGTTTTTTATTTAAATTTTTTATATTAAAATACCATAGATACCCACAACCATAATGCTCATACCATGGATACTCACAGTGCATTATAATTAAAATAAAATAAAATAACAAATAAAGTTCACTTCTCCATTTTGTAAATGATAGATTTTTAGAGGCATAATGATTTTTTTTTTTGCTAATATTTTTATTATTATTCTTTTAAATGATGGAAATAATTTTTTTTCTCTATATAAATTAGGAGATTTTAGTTTTTTTTTCTCTAAGTAAATTTTAAGATTTAATATTAAAATTCAAAATTTTTAAAAATAAAGTGAGAAATTATTATAATAGTATATTTAGTCTAGAAAGTTAGCTCAATTGGTCCTCATCTCATTACTAAAACACTTAGAAACCATTATAATAATATATATTTAAACATCACGGTTAACTTAATTGGTCTAAGTCCCATTGTTAAAGCACCTTGTCCTTGTCATTGGAGGTCACGAGATTGGTCTACTTCTCATTGTTAAAGCACTTAGAAATCATTATAATAATATATATTTAACTGTGATGGTTAGCTTAATTGGTCCAAGTCCCATTGCTAAAGCACCTTGTCCTTGTTATTAGGGGTCATTTCTCCTCAATGCCCTCAGGGTTAGGCTTCTCTCATCCACCCTAAAAACATAATTGACAAATATATTATTATTATTTATAATTATCCCTTTAATTTCTAAAGGGTAAAAGAACTAAATTCATAGATATCATCGCTAACTTGTAAAGATCGATTTTACTCTGGATCTACCAAGTGTCAAGATGGATCAAATATCCTGATATGCAACCTCGCATAGAGTGAAAAAAGATTTGATTCCTTGCTTTAAATAGGCCTTCCAAGTGTCAAGATGGATCAAATATCCTGATATGCAACCTCGCATAGAGTGAAAAAAGATTTGATTCCTTGCTTTAAATAGGCCTACCAAGTGTCAAGATGGATCAAATATCATGATATGGAACCTCGCATAGAGTGAAAAAAGATTTGATTCCTTGCTTTAAATAGGCTACATTCCACGTAAAATACTATGGGTTAATACCATTGGTTCTCAATACCACGGGTCAATACCATGTGCCATCTTCATTTTTATTAATATTAATATTAGGGTTAATGATGTTTTTTTGCATGGTATTAATAATAATTTCCCATAGGCTTCACCTAAATAAAACATCATTTTTGAGTGTTCGTAAATATAAAGTGAATTATGGAGTAAATATAAAAAAATGTTTTATTTATTTACCATACATCTAGTTGATTTATATTTTTATTAACTTACCATACCTATTTTATAAATATGGTATTTCACCCATGATATTAAAATGATATCTCGCCCATAGGCTTCACCTAAATAAAACCTCTTCTTTGAGTCCTTTTTAAATATAAAGAGGTTTATGGACTAAATATAAAAAGGGCTTTTATATTTTAAATTTATATTGTGTTTATACATAACAATAATTAGATTGATTTAAAATAGGGTTGACATTAAATTAAAAATGTTAAATGTTAAACATTACATGTTAAATGTTTACATTTACATTTACATGTTTATGTTTGTTTACATGTTTATGTGAGATCTAACCCCATACTGGGTTATTCCGCGCAATAAAGTGAGAAATTACTATAACAATATATTTAGTCTAGAAATTTTGATCAATTGGTCCACATCTCATTGCTAATACACTTAGAAACCATTATAATAATGTATATTTAACCCTGACATTGTCCTTGTCATTGGGAGGTCACAAGATTGGTTAACATGTCATTCTTAAAGCACTTAGAAACCATTATAATAATATATATTTAACCCTGACTGTTAGATTAATTGGTCTAATTGGTCCAAATCCCATTTCTAAAGCACCTTGTCCTTGTCATTGGGAGGTCGCAGGGTCATTTATATTTTTAAAATTAGCATAAAGGTCTTATTTTAATATTTTAATTTAAGAACATTTCAATCACTTTTAAATAAATTTAGCCATGTTACCCAAAATTGGAGATACAACTGTATTTCTAACATCATATAAATTATTTAAACCTATAAAAGCTAAGAAAAATAGTATGGCAATATTGTGTCCCTTGAGAGAAGCTCCTAAAAGAAATTGCAAAAGCATCCCTATGATATAAATGAGTCTATCTATTGCCATAGATTTGAATTCCCTATGTGTATGTATGTAGGGTTTATAAAATAATACGATGAATAAAAAATATTTTTAATTTAAAAAATATATGATAAATTGAAAAACATGTAGTATATGTTTTTATATATTCAATATTAATCTAATACAACATAAATAAAAACATAATTAATATGATAGGGTGGAGTGCCTTTTTGGACAATGGAAAATAATGTTAGGGTTCTGCTCTACAATGTTGAAGCATCCACATCTGAGCTTATGCTTTCTATTGGAGAAATGTGTAGCTAGTTTCTAGTGAATCAATGGGCATCATTGGTGGCCAAATGAGCTAGGAGAGAAGCCTTCAGAGAGATTCATTTGTTTCAAAGTAGCAGGAAAGATGTTCATAATGTAGAAAGTGGGGTCTCGAACTCTGGTTTTTTTCTCTCAGGCAGGACTTGTTATTCGCAAGATCTTACATGCTCATGACCATATCTATCATTTCATTGGTTTTTGTTCAATTCCCATGGTGTTCAGGGATGTGGGGTTTGTTCAATGATTATGTCTATCTAGAGATAGTTGATCGAGGTGTGGATAAAGTTGGGGTAGCTCAAACAATATGGGATATGGAGACTATCACTCCAAAATCAACAAGATCTACACAAGATATGGTAATCAATAGTGAAAAGTATATCCAATTTCATATTTTTATCGAGTCTTAGAGGGACGACTTTTGTTCACTAGATTCGAGGTTTGGATCTAGTAAGAAATCTGAATCAGATGATCCAAAAGAGTATGGTAATACCAGTATTGTTCCATGTCTTGGAATACACATGAAACGTACTCGAAGATATTCAATGAATAGAAGATTGTGGTGTGAGAAAATATTCAAAAATAATTTTTAATTTGAGCATGTATGGAGGTTCCAGAAACCCAAATCCTAATTGAACCACATCCTTCAAGAATGCACTCAAAGGGAAGGTTTTCGCAGAAGTAGATCAATCTCAAAATATGTCGTGTCCTTATTTGTAGAGAAAATGGACAAGGTTCCAGAAATGAACATCAAAACCCTAGAGGTTAAAACTTTTTATGATAATCTATAATCCACAATAGTAATATGTCAATTTAATGGTTTCTATCCAAATCCATGAGACTTGTATGAGTGCGTATACTCTTCATGAACAACAAAGTGTGATATCTAATTGTGTTCTAAATGGTTTTTCATAGTACAATGAGAGATTAAGCAAGATATTGAGTTTTTTTTCTAAAATTGAAATTTGAAAGTCTCGCTTATTTGAAATTTGAAATTCATTCATACTCCCTTCCATGAAGAATATATAATGAATTTAATGTTATGAAACTCCTTGGACAAGGTCATAATCTGAATTTATGGTTAGTCTAGAACTAGTGGCACTTCATTGATCCAAGTGTGAAGTGTCTTATGTCAAGGACCAATGCAGATAAAACAATTCGTGATTTTAGAGAACTAGGGAAAATATTGGAAAAAGTGATTTCATTCTTTTTAAATATTAAATTCAATTTATCTGATAAAATAAGTGTTGCTTCTTGTAGTTTTAGGCTTAGTTTTTCAGGCATTCAATTGAGGAAGGCATGATTAGATTTTCCTTAATAGATACCACAATGAAGTCCTATATGAAAAACCTCTACACTTATATTTCAATTTCGAGGCCTCATCTAGGATATTTGTAGAATTTAAATGCTTTGTTCAATGCTTGTTTATCATACTTTTAAAAGAACTCAAAGGATATCCTTGTATGCACCCTAACATTTAATGATGAGACATATATTCAAAGTTGCTATCTTTTTAAGCTAAGATAGGAGAAAAAAATTGAGTATTTTCATAATATAATTTTACTTTCCTCTCCTCAAGATTGCTATGTCCATTATCATTATGTACAAACTAATTTATGTCATACAACAACTTGGGATGACAAGAAAGGACTAGCTTATAGATCCATGCTAAAATATTTCCTTAATCATATTATCTCAGCTACTACAACCATGGAAGTTGTATATTCCATGTATGCACCATCCGATTTTCCGAGTTTTTCTTTAATAATTAATTTTGGTAACTAACCTGATGTCCATCTATGTAAACATAGATAGAGAGGTTGGCTTGAGAAATCATGTAAGAAGGCTTTGATAATCTACAATCAGGATAAGGGTTTCCTTGAAAGACCCTAAAATCCTCAATCAATCACTAGGAGCCAAAACTTGGTGGTTGAGGCTTAAAAGCCAAAAAGCTTTAGGGAGAAAAGTATGGAAAGAAAAATACATGCCGGGAATATTTGATAGTCTTCTAATTTTGATGGGGGGTGGAATTGAGGGATCTCATCTTTGGAATTCAGCCTAGAAGAATAAATACTTGATTCAATCTCACAATTTTTTGGGAAATCATGGATGGAAATTTAGCGCTCTTTTGGGAGGATTCTTAGTAGAAATGACCGAAATTGGAAAATGGAGAGTTGAATGAGTGGAAACCTTGTTTGATATCGCAATATGGAGTAGTGGTCCAACAATTTTGGGCGCAACCTCAATCTCAACAACAATGGATGTTGTAACAGCCCGGGGTTAAGTTTCCATGTAAATAAAATAAGACCAAGGTCATGAGTTGGGGTGGATATGGTTTTCTCTAGGAAGCCCTTGATAGGTGGTTGGAGACAGACAAATGTCTCAAAGTGTGGTGAAGGAATTCTGAGGTATCTAATATTGTTTTGGTTTTGTGATCTCTTGACTAGTTTTGGCAAGATCACGATAGTTTGAGGGTGGAAGTGATTTAACCTCTAGATTCCCTTGGTTGTTTATGTCTCAGTTTGTCCCATGATATCCCACATACAATATTGCAATATGACACAAGGGTGATTGGCTGAGAGAAATATTTGGTTCAACTTAATCTATGGTCATGTGGTATGTGGAAGTCCTTGACTTTGTTGCCTTTCGCATAAGTTAATAAGAGCTATTTTGTATTGTACTCTATGAGTATTTATACTTTTTACTATGTGGCTTTGATGGTTGTTTTTCCATGGTTAATATTATGATTATATGTTGGTTATAAGCATGGTTATATAATATGTTCTAGTTATGGCTCTTGTTCATGATTTGATAATTTAATGAATGGTTGATGAATGCATGGGCTAACAAATGTTTCTACAACTAGTTGAGAGGGAATTAGGCCTTGTTGATGATTCACAGCTAAAGAACAAATATTGACACTCATATATGCATTCATGACCTATAACTTAAATGTTTACCATGTGTTTGACGAAATTCCTAGTATATTCTCATTTATCTAAGTCAAGTTTTTGACTCAATTTTATATGTTTATCCTTGTCATTATGTCATTTATCCTTCTTAGAAGTTACAAGCAATCTTGGACAGTGGTCTAGTGCTTGGCCTGGAAAGGTGGCTCAGATCTTGGGACCGCACCTTTTTAACTAAGCAAGTTGGGTCATAGTGGCATGGAGACAGTGGTGTGCATGCAATTGCAGGCCTATAATCTCACCTAGGCCTTGTCATGAATCCGATTGGGGGTTAAGTTGTGACAAAAGTAGCCCGAGCTCAGGCTTTGGTCACCTAGGGTGGTCCTTTAGCCCCTTGATTGTCTTGTAGCCCTGAGGGATGCTGCTATGTGTTCAGTTTGTCAGCCCCACTTCCATAACTAAAGCTTGGAGGTCGAGTCGTATCATAGTAACTCTTTATCTCATGTTTACCCTGGCAGGCCAGTGAAATTGGGTAAATATGGGAGGGAGGCATTACAATGGTAGTGGGTGAAGTGCACACAGTGGCTTGTGAATATAGATTATAAACGCAGGAAGCCATCACGATATGATTGGAAAAAAAAGAATTAAAATCTAATCCGGGAAAGACATCCTCTCATAAGTGCATTGGCCTAAAGGATCTTTCATCTTAAAGGAGGCTTATAGATTAGTAGTTGGTAGAAAAGGAAACCCCAACAAAAGTAAATGGAAAAAGCTATGGGACTCCAAACTTTGGCCCAATTCTTTGGCTTCTCATGAAAAAAAAAATTAACCTGGGAAATCTGCAAAAAAAGGGTTTTCAAAGTTTAGCAAGATGTAGCCTCTATTGGGAAAGCATAGAAACAATTGAGCATCTACCTAACAATTATAGATTGGCATTAGAAATATGGTACGGATTGGACATAATTTTCAAACAATCAAACTGGAATAGAACCAATATTCATTCAACACTTAAAGAATGGGATTTTGGACCTTTTACAAGTGCTATAGTGAATAGAGCATGGAAACTTCTCCTAAAATTTATAATGTGGCAACCACCTCCTGCTAGCTTCTTAAAGTTAAACTTTGATGGGGCCTCTATGGGTGATCTTGGCCTTGCTAGTTTTGAAGGGATATTTAGAGATGATAATGGACACATTATTCACATTTATGTTGGAAATCTAGGAACTGATACTAATAATATGGTAGAACTCTCATCCCTAGAGCAAGGCCCAATAATAGCCAAACATCTTAATTATCAAAAATTGTAATTAAAGGGGATTTTAAAACTATTGTTCTAATGATAAAAAAAAACTACAAAATGGATCTAATTCCCCCAAGGTCTCTAATAATTAGAGACTAATGGCAGGCTTAATTAGAATCAAAGTCCTCTTAAAAGTAATAGTAGCCGCTATACTATTACATATACAAATAACTAGAAATAAGTTGGAAGAAAAACTAGCCAACAAAGATTTGCACTATAAAGAAGATATGCTAGAAAAAAAATTGGCTTCATCCTCTTCTTGACGCACTAAGAAACATATGCAAAGAAATTATGTAAATGGACAAAGCTCCCCAATGTGGGCGCACATCTAGTGGGGCAACCTCCTTGCATTGACATGATGGGAATCTATTTAATATGGGTGGTAGTCATCCCATCAAATTGCACTATGCATGGCCTAACATACAACTACACCTATATGGTAATTTGGTTAGTTCGTGGGAAGGAATTCTAATGATTACCTTCATTGCATGGGAGTCCGGTGAAGGATAATTTGTTCTAAATTCTGAATGTAGGAGCACTCAAGAAATTATTATGGTGATTAATGGGGATGCAATAGAATATCATGACAGAGGATGGAGTGATGGAGATATCAAAGGGAAGGTTGAAGCTCTCGTTGCAATTTATTATGCTCCATGCCACTATTTCTTGTGGGCACTCCTCGCATTTTACAATCATGTTATTTTTCAAATATTGTAGTGTTGGAAGGAAGGAAACTCAATGTTAATACTGCAATAAAATTGTCGTTGCATGTAGGATTGCAATATTTTTTAGCTAGAAAATACTCACTCTAGGGTACACCACCTCTAGTTTGCTGCAAAATTGATGAAGGAGTCTCACGTTTATTGTAATTGTAATTTTTGTTCTGTACAACCCTTTATTTGTAGACATGTTTCTACCAGTGTTCTACAAGAGTTGTGGATGAATCATCTTCTATATATTTATCCCCTATCTGGGACTTCTAATTCTAGGTGTGTCTTTTATGGCTTGAATTTGAGATTTTTTTCCCTTCATTTTATCCCCTACCTCCAATGTCTCTTTTTCAGGAGTGGTCTACTGATTGTTAAGTTGGTTTATTATTCTTTAACCTCTTAGTCACCCTCCTTGCCACCCCTCCTAGAGTACCTACTATCTCTCTTTCACCTCTCCTGCCTATCTAAGCTCTATCTTTGATTTCACCTTCCATCCCCATGATCATAGACTCAATTCATCGCGTCTTTGGTGCCCCTAGATCATGGCAAGATGTTGCCTCTCCTCTTCTCACCATGGAGGTAGAAGAGCATGACTTAGTCCCACCCTTGCCCCTAACCTTGCTTCCCCCTGTATTGGCTAAACCAAAGCCCACTCAACAACTTGAGATTCTATGACCCAAGACAAAGAAATTATCCTTGGAGTGGTCGAGAGAATAATATTTGATGTGGAAGAAAAAGTCTAAGAAGATAGAAGGTTTATTCTAAATAGGCATTGGATACTTAGCGTGAGAAACTCTACTAGAGCATGCACCTCCTCTTACATGCAAACCATTAATATTTAATAGCATATTAAAACTCTCATGGGAAGAGTTCTTATTAACAGAGTAGATTCGTAGTAGGAAATGACCATCTACATGGAAAAACTAATGGAAAAGTTAGATAGAATTAGGAAGGTCTCCATTCTAACAAAAACATTGGCAAACTTTGACTTCTCCTTGAACAGTGGCAATGAGCTCCATCCACTGACTTTGGTGGACTCCCCAACTGAATGATGAAGTGATCCAAATCATTCAAGAAGAATTCCATGATAATGTAGTCATTGTCATCTTTGTCAAATCATGGTTTATTTTGGTTTTTGGTTTTACATCCATTTTGAGAGACAATTTGGTATACTATAAAATACATAACTTTAAAATTTTGAACTTATGCTATTGGTTTAGTTCCCCAAGTAGCAAACTAATAGCTAACAATATGGATACGTTTTAGCTTTTTAAAAATGAATATTTAAATTACTATATAGTGTTTTTTTTGCACAACTTCACTTACAAAATAGCTCATACATCTTAAATGTTTATAATATATGCTAATTGAATATGTATATAGGTTGTTCAAAAACATATGTGAATAATGATTCATATAGGTTATAAATTATGTGCTTATAAAATGGTAAAATATAATAAGTTTATATACATGTTAAATGGTTAAAATGTATGCTAATTGAATAAGTATGTGGGTTGCTCAAAAGTATAATAATTCATATAAATTATAAATTATGTGTTTATAAAATGGTTATATAAATAATATATATTTTAATTTTTTATTTAACTAATATTAATAAATGAATATATAAAATTGACATATTTAATTTAATTAAAATTAATAATAATATATAAAATATGTAAAAATATTAAATTAGAAAAAAAATTGAATACATTAAAATAAAACTACATATTATAATTAATTAATTGTTGAAGTGTAAAATATGTAAAAGTTAATAGAGTAACTAAAAGTATAAACTCTTAAAAAATACCATAATTGTAGGAATGTGTTAACGTTAATATTTTAAACACACAAAGAGGTAATTTTATAAACATAGAAACTACTTCTAAATTGGATTTTTTTTTGTTAATTAATTGGAGACTAATGAGAATTATTATGCCGTAAGGCACTCCCTCAAAAATGAATTCCCCTCCCTGCCCTCATGTCATCTCTCCCCTCCGTCTGATGAACCATTAGACGATTGGAGTGTTTCCAGCCATTGATTGAACATGCCGAGTTGATTGAACATGCCAAATCCTTGCCATCTTTCTCGAATGTGACATAATCGAGTTTTGAGGTGTGGGCGTTGGTGTACGTGTTGGGCATGCATCTTACCCTTCCATTACCATGGTTAATGAACTCATCCAGTTGCAACTCATCATCTTGGCTAGGAAGAGTTGTCGAAGAACCTGTTTCTTACAAAGTACCTTTCATTGGAATTGCTTTGGAATTGCAGGCAACATTTTCTGTCATGAATGAAGCAAGAAGTTACAAGCAACACCATGCTCGCCTCTCACATACTTCATTTTGATGGATATGTTGAATTTTTTAAGACCTGGTTGTTTCTTCGAATCTTTATTCGAAGTTTTAGTTTGGCCCCATGGCGCTCGTAACTCCGTTGGAGGGAAGGCTCCGAGGATTGATGGATATGTCAATTTTTTTCAGACCTGGTTATTTCTTTGAATCTTTATTCAAAGTTTTAGTTTGGCTCCATGGCGCTCATAACTCCGCTGGAGGAATGGCTCTGAGGAGGCAGAACACCACCAAGTTAGTGGTTACCTCCATTTGGGTTCTGCAAAGACTTATAAGGCTTTCATTCTTGACCTTTAGGGTTTCGACCAATAAATTTTAGGGTTTTAACGTTAGGGCTTTTAATGTTTCAGGTTGCTCGTAAGTGTGCTCCACTACCATTTCCTTTTGGCCATAAAAATGGATTTTTTTATGATATGAGTACGTATAGATGGATAGAATTGATGGGAATGTACCTCTACTGAACAAGGGGTCCCATGGATTCTCTATTTTTGCTCGGTGCACATGGATACTTTGGCCCATTATATGCTTTCTATATGGTTTTAGATATACAGTTTTGATAGTTTGTATCTGTTGAATGTTGTAGCAATTAATATTTGTATATACATAGAATGCTGAACATGGAGACATTTGAAAAGGGATATCTTGAATATTTTGAACATTGAACTATGTACTGGTTTTCCTAAGAAAATAGCCTCCTGTTTTAACTAAGGTTTTCACAATTCTGAAGTTAATTTGTGCAGATCAACTCCAGGAGGGTAGCCATCGCCGTCACGGAGGACTCAGATGCACCAGGGGAGGAAGACAACTGAAATGAAATGAGCTGCAAAATACAAATGTCAGAGTTGTGAGGGGAGGTCAAAAGGATCTGATCGACCATCCCCGAGGACGAATGCCTAGAATCGAAGCTTGATGAGGTTAATTCGGCCATGAGAAGCTGGATCACGGATGGGTTTGGCCTGCATGGGGGCTAGGGCAGAACCCTAGCCGTCGCCATTTCTTCATGCAGCACGAGCTCCATTCCTTATCCTTCCAATGCATTCGAGTTCTTACTAAAGATTATGGAGGCCCTATTGGAAATTTAGGTTCCACTCTAGGTTCTAATTAGGATGTGATGGCCCTTTTCTACACCTTCTACTACTTTCTTGCATCATAAGTAAATAGTTTCACAATAAATCTAGGATGCTTTTGCATCATAAGAAATTATTTTAATCATAAATCTAGGATATCATTTTTTTTAAACATACGGTTTTGTTGCAGGGAAAATTTTTGAAGCATGACCCAGAAAAGGAAAACAAAAATAAAGAATTTGTAAAATTAAATAGCAGACATACAATTGCGTTGATGTTGGTGCTACTTGTGATGTTCTCTAAATCCATTTTCCTACCACCTGTTTGCATAGATCAGTGGTCCCAGTTTATTCTATGGAGCCTAGACTAGGAATTGAATTGCATGTACTATATACCACGAATTTCATTAGATCATTCCCACAACTCCTAAGGCGAAAACAATCCCTCCATAAATTTATAGAACTGATAGCCTCCACCTGCAGCACTGATTCTTTGGCAGTTTTTACTTTTCTTGGTCCAATCATCACAACCTACTAGACGCATAGGAATGCGAATGCAATTGTTCTCTTCTGATATCGAAGATATATGATGAAGCATTTCAAAGGCTGCAGTAGGGGATTCTGCCTCATTTTTAGTGACATGCAACAAGTCCTATTTATACCCATGGCAGCCATTTGTTAGGCAATTTGAACATGGCAATAGGCACCAGGAATTAGAGTCTTTTTAATGTACTAGGCATCCGAAGAGCAAGCATGGTTGTGATCTCTTCTATAGTGTGGAATGTAATGCATTGACATCTCTACTCCTCTGTAACAGAGACTGTCCGAAATGAAATGCATTGACATAAGCAAACCTCTACATGGAATGGTGAAGACCCTAAAGGAAGGAAATTCAGGCCTATGGAATCCACACCATGGGAATTCCAGATATACTTCATGAATTGCTTCATAGAGGAACTGGGCATGTGACCTCACAACATTACAACAACATCATTTCCATATTCCTTTTCATCTTCAGATTTGCTTGTACATGTGGTCAGTCCAAAACCATTAATTTCCTTCTTCTCAGGACCTCTATTTGTAGCCATAACATTTATGGCACTAATCTCCAAATTGAGCCTACCTCTTAATAGGCTTGGAACAAAAATTTCTAAATTTCCTACCCAAACAAGTCCTGCATCAGGAATATTGCTACTTGCTTTTACAACTTCAGCTTCGCCGACCTCAAATTGTACCAAGGCAATAATAGATAGCCTTCCAACCAAAGAACCAAGTATGCAATCAAAAACTGCAACATGGATCAGATTTCCTGCCACTTCTTCAATAAAGCCATTTCTAAATACAATGAAAGAGAGAAGCACTCCTAATCTCTGATAGCTAAAATCTATCACTCCCAAACAAAGCTCATGTCATCCCACATTTATAACAAAATAGTGAGGGCATGATGGCATTTTCTTAACAAAAAGTTAAATTCCATACCATACTCGTGTGAAAACGAGAACTTAAGTTTGAGCAATGTGATGAGACAATATAAACTAATTTTAACATACTGGATTGTGAAATTCCTTGGATTATTTAGGTAAGCTTCATGAGCTCTTGGCAACTTCTGCTTACAAATGGCTCCCTAAAAATCCTATTAATTATATCACTAACTTGGTGATCCATGCCATAAAATATTTTTTCATTGGTCCTCTTACTCACTAACATTTTCACTATGACCTGGAGTTTGATGTGCATTATTCTGCACTTTGGCAGTTAGGATATTCAAACCAGAAAACATGTCAATGCTGGAGATACTCGTGATGTCCACTAATTCACTAGTTAGACGTTTGGATGCAGCTTCAGTATGCTTTAGTGTCTTTGTTTTCACAATGCTTGTCATTTCAAGAGCATCTAGATAGTAGTTAGTATAGGGATTTCCACTTGCATTTTCATTATGAATTGGTGCTTGATGTGTTTGCTTGGTCCAGTCATCACTGCCCAATGGATGCACTAGAATGTAGATGAAACTATTTTCTTCCAATATCGAAGAAATATGATGAAGCATTTCATAGAATGCAGCAAGGGATTCTTCCCCATTCTTAGTGACATGCAACAAGTCCTGTTTATACCCATGGCAGGCATTTGTTAGGAAATTTGAACATGGAAATAGGCACCAGGAATGGTAGTCTTTTTAATGTACGAGGCATCCGAAGAGAAAGCATGGTTGTGATCTCTTCTACTATCTGGAATGCAATGCATTGACATCTCTGCTCCTCTGCAACAGAGACTGTCCGGAATGCAATGCATTGACATAAGAAAACCTCTGCATGGACTGGTACAGATCCTAAAGGGAGGAAATTCAAGCATATGGAATCCACACCATGGGAATGATGGATATACTTCATGAATTGCTTCATAGAAGAAATAGGCATTTGACCTGAAAACATTATAACAACAACATTACCATATTCCTTTTCATCTTCAGATTTTCTTGTACATGTGGTTAGTCCAAACCCATTAATTTCGTTTAGCTCAGGACCTCTATTGGTAGGCAGAACATCTCTGGCACCAATCTCCAGATCAAACCTACCTCTTAACAGGCTTGTAACAAAAATTGCTATATTTCCTACCCAAGCAATTCCTACATCAGGAATATTGCTACTTGTTACTTTTAGAACTTCAGCTTCACCGACCTCAAATTGTCCCAAGGCAATAACGGATAGCCATGCCAACCATGCAACCAAGTATGCAATCAACAACTACAACATGGATTAGATTCGCCACCACTCCTTCAATAAAGGCATTTCTAAATACAATGAAAGAGAGAAGCAATCCCAATGTCTGATAACCAAAATCTATTACTGCTAGACAACATTCATTTCGTCCCACATTTATAACAAAATAGTGTGGGCATGATGACATTTTCTTAGCAAAAAGTTCAATTCCCCATCTTCGAGGGTAAAATAGACGCAGATGCCGTAGATAAATGGTTAAATCTCCTAGATGGGTATTTCTCTGTTCATGAATTTTCAAGTCGGGAAAAGATGGTTTTCGCTCTTCTCAAAGCAGCCCCCCACGTCAAGGACTGGTGGGAAACCTACTGCGAACAGAAGCATGAAAGTACAGGTTCATTATTTTCAGCCGCACCCACTTGGAATGACTTCCGGGATGTCATCAAGGAGCAGTACTACCCTGTCAAAAGCTATGAGGACAAATACATCAAATGGACCACACTGCGGCAGGGACGAGACCAAGATGTTCCAGAGTTCACAAACATTTTTCATACCCTTCGCACACAGTTGGGTATCAAAGATTCTGAGCAGCATCTGGTGCTCAAATACCGCGGCTTCCTACACAGATACATCCAGGAAGAGAAGGAGTTCTTGGACATCTCCTCACTCGGCACAGCATACCGATACGCTGTCAAAATCGAGCAAAAGTTCAAACAGAAGAAGAGAGACTTTGGATCTGCAAATCCGAAGCCCCAAGGACAAAACCAAGGCGGGGTGACCCAAGACAACCCGTCGAAGCCACAAGAAAAGAACAACACCACAAAGCCGAAGATGGACACAGGAAAGTGGTGTGAGTTCCACAAGAGTCCCACTCATAACACAAGTGAGTGTCGGACCAAGCAGTCATTGGTGGCCGAGTTGAAGGCTTCCGAATCGGATACATGTTCCGACCCTGAGCCAAAACCCGACAAGGGGAATGGCAAAGGGAAGCAGATCATTGATGCGGATCCCAGCGCCACTGTTGCCACTGCCAAAATCCAGAAGAATGAGCCCGAAGAGCCAGAGGAGGGGGAACGTCTTTTCCACTCACAGATGTGGGTGAAGGGTTCGCCACTACAATTCATTGTTGACAGTGGCAGCCAAAAAAACCTGATTTCAGCAGAGTTCTTGAAGCGGTTGGGCCTACCGACTACACCACACCCACAGCCATACAGTATTGGGTGGCTTCATGAAGGACGAGATCTCAAAGTTCGCCAGCAGTGCCGCCTTTCCTACAGCATCAAACCATTCACAGACGAGGTATTGTGTGATGTTACACCTCTGGATGTTTGTGATGTACTATTAGGCCAGCCATACTTGTGGAGGCGACATGATGTGTATGAGTCAAGGCCTCGTGCTGTCATTATTTCTTTGGATAATTCATTATACAGGATACCAGAGATAGCCCCACCTACTGCCACCTCTTTGATCACTGCTAAGAAAGGCAGCAAGCTCATTTCACAGATCAGGAAATTCATCTGTATGGTTCACTCCCAAAGTAAGGGGAAGATCGTTGCTACATCCATGACCCCCGCAAAGGGTTCCTCCACGCAGCAGCAGCAGCAGAAGGATACAGTCAGGATAGCACACAGAAACAACTTCTCCTCACCCACAGGGGTACCACACAAGTTTCAGGTGGGCAACAAATTCTGGTTGCATCGACAGAAAGAACGCCTTACCAGAACCCATCAGAAACTCAAACCACTCCGACATGGTCCTTACACCAGTACCAAGGCTACGTGCAACAATGCTTTGAAGCACACCATTCCTCCATTCCTTCATCTGCACCAAGTGTTCAATATGGACCGTCATCGACCATGCTTCCCACCATTACTGGACACATCAGAGATTGCAGGACAAGTTCAGTAGATGGAGGAACTCAACGCAATGGGGAC
>APFE030150551.1:0-11970 GCA_000404065.3 Pinus taeda | reverse complement strand
TCTTCTTAGAGATAAGCTACCATCGCCCTAGCTGGTTTATTTCCATTTCTGGTTGTAAGCATATTTCGGTATTTTCCATTAATGAAATGAAGTATTATTTCCGCTGCATCTCTTCATTTATGGTTATCGCATCTCTGTATTTATGGTTATCTCTGTAATCTATTGCGTTCCTGTTTAAATCCGGATCAACAACTGAAACGAAATGAGCTGCAAAATACAAATTCAGAGTTGTGAGGGGAGGTCGAAAGGATCTGATCGACCATCCCCGAGGACGAATTCCTAGAATCGAAGCTTGATGAGGTTAATTCGGCCATGAGAAGCTGGATAACGGATGGGTTTGGCCTGCATGGGGGCTAGGGCAGAACCCTAGCCGTCACCATTTCTTCCTGCAACACGAGCTCCATTCCTTATCCTTCCAATGCATTCGAGTTCTTACTAAAGATTATGGAGGCCCTATTGGAAATTTAGGTTCCACTCTAGGTTCTAATTAGGATGTGATGGCCCTTTTCTCCACCTTCTACTACTTTCTTGCATCATAAGTAAATAGTTTCACAATAAATATAGGATGCTTTTGCATCATAAGAAATTATTTTAATCATAAATCCAGGATATCATTTTTTTTTAAACATACGGTTTTGTTGCAGGGAAAATTTTTGAAGCATGACCCAGAAAAGGAAAACAAAAATAAAGAATTTGTAAAATTAACTAGCAGACATACAATCGCGTTGATGTTGGTCCTACTTGTGATGTTCTCTAAACCCATTTTCCTACCACCTGTTTGCATAGATCAGTGGTCCCAGTTTATTCTATGGAGCCTAGACTAGGAATTGAATTGCATGTACTATATACCACGAATTTCATTAGATCATTCCCACAACTCCTAAGGCGAAAACAATCCCTCCATAAATTTATAGAACTGATAGCCTCCACCTGCAACACTGATTCTTTGGCAGTTTTTACTTTGCTTGGTCCAATCATCACAACCTACTAGACGCATAGGAATGCGAATGCAATTGTTTTCTTCTGATATCGAAGATATATGATGAAGCATTTCAAAGGCTGCAGTAGGGGATTATGCCTCATTCTTAGTGACATGCAACAGGTCCTATTTATAACCATGGAAGCCTTTTGTTAGGCAATTTGAACATGGCAATAGGCACCAGGAATTAGAGTCTTTTTAATGTACTAGGCATCCGAAGAGCAAGCATGGTTGTGATCTCTTCTGTAGTCTGGAATGTAATGCATTGACATCTCTACTCCTCTGCAACAGAGACTATCCAGAATGCAATGCATTGACATAAGAAAACCTCTACATGGAATGGTGAAGACCCTAAAGGAAGGAAATTTATGCCTATGGAATCCACACCATGGGAATTCCAGATATACTTCATGAATTGCTTCATAGAGGAACTGGGCATGTGACCTCACAACATTACAACAACATCATTTCCATATTCCTTTTCATCTTCAGATTTGCTTGTACATGTGGTCAATCCAAAACAATTAATTTCCTTCATCTCAGGACCTCTATTTGTAGCCGTAACATTTATGGCACTAATCTCCAGATCGAGCCTACCTCTTAACAGGCTTGTAACAAAAATTTCTAAATCTCCTACCCAAACAAGTCCTGCATCAGGAATCTTGCTACTTTCTTTTACGACTTCAGCTTTGCCGACCTCAAATTGTGCCAAGGCAATAATAGATAGCGTTCCAACCAAAGAACCAAGTATGCGATCTAAAACTGCAACATGGATCAGATTTCCTGCCACTTCTTCAATAAAGCCATTTCTAAATACAATGAAAGAGAGAAGCAGTCCTAATCTCTGATAGCTAAAATCTATCACTCCCAAACAAAGCTCATGTCGTCCCACATTTATAACAAAATAGTGAGGGCATGATGGCATTTTCTTAACAAAAAGTTAAATTCCATACCATACTTGTGTGAAAACGAGAACTTAAGTTTGAGCAAAGTGATGAGACAATATAAACTAATTTTAACATACTAGATTGTGAAATTCCTTCGATTATGTAGCTAAGCTTCATGAGCTCTTGGCAACTTCTGCTTACAAATGGCTCCCTAAAAATCCTATTAATTATATCACTAACTTGGTGATCCAAGCCATAAAATATTTGTCCATTGATCCTCTTACTCACTAACATTTTCACTATGACCTGGAGTTTGATGTGCATTATTCTGCACTTTGGCAGTTGGGATATTCAAACCAGAAAACATGTCAATGCTGGAGATACTCATGATGTCTGCTAATTCACTAGTTAGACCTTTGGATGCAGCTTCAGTATGCTTTAGTGTCTTTGTTTTCACAATGCTAGTCATTTCAAGACCATCTAGATAGTAGTTAGTATAGGGATTTCCACTTGCATTTTCATTATGAATTGGTGCTTGATGTGTTTGCTTGGTTGAGTCATCACTGCCCAATGGATGAACTAGAATGTAGATGAAACTGTTTTCTTCCGATATCGAAGAAATATGATGAAGCATTTCACAGAATGCAGCAAGGGATTATTCCCCATTCTTAGTGACATGCAACAAGTCCTGTTTATACCCATGGCAGCCATTTGTTAGGAAATTTGAACATGGAAATAGGCACCACGAATGGTAGTCTTTTTAATGTACGAGGCAGCCGAAGGGAAAGCATGGTTGTGATCTCTTCTACTATCTAGAATGCAATGCATTGACATCTCTGCTCCTCTGCAACAAAGACTGTCCGGAATGCAATGCATTGACATAAGAAAACCTCTGCATGGACTGGTGAAGACCCTAAAGGGAGGAAATTCAAGCATATGGAATCCACACCATGGGAATGATGGATATACTTCATGAATTTCTTCATAGAAGAACTAGGCATTTGACCTGACAACATTATAACAACAACATTACCATTTCCTTTTCATCTTCAGATTTCCTTGTACATGTGGTTAGTCCAAACCCATTTGTTAGGCAATTTGAACATGGTAATAGGCACTAGGAATTAGATTCCTTTTAATGTACTAGTCATTCAAAGAGCAAGGGTGGTTGTGATCTCTTCTCTAGTCTGGAATGCAATGCATTGACATCTGTATTCCTCTGCAACAGAGACTGTCCGAAATGCAATGCATTGACATAAGAAAACCTCTGCATGGAATGGTGCAGACACTAAAGGAAGGAAATTCAGGCCATGGAATCCACACCATGGGAATGCCAGATATACTTCATGAATTGCTTCATAGAGGAACTGGGTGTGTGACATCACAACATTACAACAACATCATTTCCATATTCCTTTTCATCTTCAAATTTCCTTGTACACGTGGTCAGTCCAAAACCATTAATTTCCTTCATCTCAGGACCTCTATTTGTAGCCAGAACATTTCTGGCACTAATCTCCAAATCAAGCCTAGCTCTTAACAAGCTTGTAACAAAAATTTCTAAATTTCCTACCCAAGCAAGTCCTACATCAAAAATATTGCTACTTTCTTTTACAACTTCAGCTTCGCCGACCTCAAATTGTGCCAAGGCAATAGCAGATAGCGTGCCAACCAAGGAACCAAGTATGCGATCAACAACTGCAACATGGATCAGATTCCCTGCCACTTCTTCAATAAAGCCATTTCTAAATACAATGAAAGAGAGAAGCAATCCTAATCTCTGATAGCTAAAATCTATCACTCCCAAACAACGTTCATGTCGTCCCACATTTATAACAAAATAGTGAGGGCATGATGGCAATTTCTTAACAAAAAGTTAAATTCCGTACCATACTCGTGTGAAAGTGAGAACTTAAGTTTGAGCAAAGTGATGAGACAATATAAACTAATTTTAACATACTAGATTGTGAAATTCCTCCGATTATGTAGCTAAGCTTCATGATCTCTTGGCAATTTCTGCTTACAAACGGCTCCCTAAAAATCCTATTAATTATATCACTAACTTGGTGAAACAAGCCATAAAATCTTTGTCCATTGAACCTCTTACTCACTAACATTTTCACTATGACTTGGAGTTTGATGTGCATTATTTTGCACTTTGGCAGTTGGGATATTCAAACCAAAAAAAATGTCAATGCTGGAGATACTCGTGATGTTCGCTAATTCACAAGTTAGACCTTTGGATGCAGCTTCAATATGCTTTAGTGTCTTTGTTTTCACAATGCTTTTAATTTCAGGAGCATCTAGATAGTAGTTAGTATAGGGATTTCCACTTGCATTTTCATTATGAATTGGTGCTTGATGTGTTTGCTTGATCCAATCATCACTGCCCACTAGACGCACTAGAATGTAGATGAAACTGTTTTCTTCCAATATCGAAGAAATATGATGAAGCATTTCACAGAATGCAGCAAGGGATTCTTCCCCATTCTCAGTGACATTCAACTTTCCTGTTTATACCCATGGTAGCCATTTGTTAGGAATTTGAACATGGAAATAGGCACCAGGAATGATAGTCTTTTTAATGTACAAGGCGTCCGAAGAGAAAACATGGTTGTGATCTCTTCTACTATCTGGAATGCAATGCATTGACATCTTTGCTCCTCTGCAATAGAGACTACCCGGAGTGCAATGCATTGACATAAGAAAACATCTGCATGGATTGGTGCAGATCCTAAGGGAAGGAAATTCAAGCATATGGAATCCACACCATGGGAATGGTGGATATACTTCATGAATTGCTTCATAGAGGACTTGGGCATGTGACCTGACAACATTATAGCAACAACATTACCATATTCCTTTTCATCTTCAGATTTCCTTGTACATGTGATCAGTCCAAACCCATTAATTTCCTTCAGCTCAGGACCTCTATTGGTAGGCAGAACATCTTTGGCACCAATCGCTAGATCGAACCTACCTCTTAACAGGCTTGTAACAAAAATTTCTATATTTCCTACCCAAGCAATTCCTACATAAAGAATATTGCTACTTGCTGCTTTTACAAATTCAGCTTCACCGACCTCAAATTGTGCCAAGGCAATAGCGGATAGCCATGCCAACCATGCAACCAAGTATGCAATCAACAACTACAACATGGATCAGATTCCCCACCACTCCTTCAATAAAGGCATTTCTAAATACAATGAAAGATAGAAGTAGTCCCAATGTTTGATAGCCAAAATCTATTACTCCCAGACAACATTAATTTCTTTATGGATTCATTATTTAACAGCATCAAGTCCTACCATGGAAGGGATATGATGGACAATGCATCAGATTTCGAGAAATTAAGATTATCCAGAGCTAAAATCATCCCTATTCATGGCTCATGGATACATCATTAAGGTTGAATAATATCTATTGTCGCATCCCCTGATGATGGACTCACTTGGCAGTCGAAACGTTGGGTTCACAAAACTCTGTAACAGGTCATTTCTCCTCTACTAAAACCATCATCACCTGTATGGATTCATTATTTAACAACATCAAGTCCTACCATGGAAGGGATATGATGGACAACGCATCAGATTTCGAGAAATTAAGATTATCCAGAGCTAAACTCATCCCTATTCATGGCTCATGGATACACCATTAAGGTTGAAGAATATCTATTGTCGCATCCCCTGATGATGGACTCACTTGGTAGTCCGAAATGTTGGGTTCACAAAACTCTGTAACAGGTCATTCCTCCTCTACTAAAACCATCATCACCTATATGGATTCATTATTTAACAGCATCAAGTCCTACCATGGAGGGGATATGATGGACAACGCATCAGATTTCGAGAAATTAAGATTATCTAGAGCTAAAGTCGTCCTTATTCATGGCTCATGGATACATCATTAAGGTTGAAGAATATCTATTGTCGCATCCCCTAATGTTGAAGTCACTTGGTAGTCCCAAACGTTGGGTTCACAAAACTCAGTAACAGGTCATTCCTCCTCTACTAAAACCATCATCACCTGTATGGATTCATTATTTAACAACATTCATTTCGTCCCACATTTATAACAAAATAGTGTGGGCATGACGACATTTGCTTAGCAAAACATTCAATTCCGTACCATACTCCTCTGAAAATAGCAATGTAAGTTTGAGAAAAGTGGTGAGACAATATAAACTAATTTTAACATACTAGATTGTGAAATTCCTCTCATTATGAAGTTAACTTTATGAGCTCTTGAGCTCTTGGCAACCTCTGCTTACAAGCTGCTCCATAAAAATCATATTAATTATATGCATATAGATATAGTTGTTGTATGGTTATAGTGGCTGGCGTAGTTGTAAAAAAAAATTGTACTAACAGATTTAATTCAACCCAAGGTCAATTTGTAAAAAAAAATTGTACTAACAGATTTAACTCAACCCAAGGTCAATTTGATGGCTTCTTCTAGTGGGACGACATGCATTCTCGGAACTTCCACACCCAAAGGAATGGCATTGGTATGGGGAGTTGACAACTTGAGTAATGAATTATTCATGACAATTAATAAGGATATGATGTCGTATTTGGTCATGACAGTAAGGAAAGGAAGTAGATTACTAAAGTGGAAATAGATAACAGTATAACATTGAATTTCATCCCCTCCGGATTTGGATGTGCTTTGTCCCTTTTCAACAAGTAATCAAATTAAAATAGCAGGGAGAAACTAATCCAAGACTCTACAAAATAATCCAAACCCATTGCTATTTTGTTTCAGACATGCACCAACTGTTATTTCACAGTACGTTCAAACCGAAGAGTTGGGTTTGCATGTGTCAAGTACTACTGGGTGCACTACATTTGCATGATATTTGTAGTCCAAACAATGCTCATGCAGTTCCTGCCAACACCCATCATCAAAGTTCAAAGCATAGCTTCTAGCATCATATTTGAATCCCTGAGATGGCCTTATTGTAGCTATCATGTTTCTTAACTTGGCTCCCTAATTTCCCAGGGTTAAGACATGATATTTGCAGGCCAAATAATGCTCATGCAGTTCCTGCCAACACCCATCATCAAAGTTCAATGTTAAAATATTTTTTTCCATCATTAAAGTTCAATGTTAAAATATATATATATATATTTTTCTATTTTTTCTTCAGATTTATATTGTTTCTTCTTTCGAATATTGCTAGTTGTTAGTTGTTTCTTGTTCGTTCATGTCTAAGAAATTTAATTTAGACATTTCTAAATTAAATGTAATAAATTATAATGCACATGGTTATTTATTATTTTTTCTTTTCAAATATTTTTATTATTGTTCTCTATTGTTTTTTTTATTCATGTCTAAGAAATTTCTAAATTAAATTGTAATAAATTATATTACATATTTTTATTTATTATTTTTTCTTTTCATAAATTATAATGCACATTGTTATTTATTATTTTTTCGTTTCAATTTTTATGATTATTTTTTCTAAAATATTTAACAAAACTTCATATTAGATTGTTGGAATCCATAGTGCACATTGTTTCTCATTGTGGCTATAAGAGATTTCTATAGTAAGAAATATGACATTTTGGTATCTGTATTGCAATTCTATAAATGTTTTTAATATGAATTTGGTTTTTAATATGTATATATGAATTTGGTTCTTAAATTATACATATTAAGAGTTTTGGCTCTTTGGTATTTGTGGTGTAATTTTGTAAATGCTTTTAATATGGATTTGGTTTTTAACTATATAATTTTGTTTATTTAGTCAATTCTTTTAACTTTAAGAGTAATAAAATAATTAGATTATTTTATCATATATTATATATATATTTTAATTTTAAGAGTAATAAAATAATCAGATTATTTTTATATCACTATAGAAGGAATTTTGTATAATTGAATAGCTAGTTTTATTATTAATAAAAAAATAATTCTAATAATTTTTCATTTTTCATTTTTTATTTTATTTGATTGCAAATAATCTTAGTAAGGTGTTATTAGTTTGTAAGATCTATTTCCTATATCTAAATATTTAGTTGCTTATCACCCTACTAGACCTCTTTCCTCTCATACAATAATCATGTATGTACATAAAATCCCAATCAGGCTTCTCTATGTTAGTTTTACCCTCAACATGTTGTCATTTGCAACCATATCTCCTTGTACAAGCCACAATATCTTGGCTTTGAAACCACTTGTTGTAAAAAGTGAGATAGAAATAAATACATTTTATAATACATGATAACACATAAACAATTAAAAATACATGAACACCATATTTTACCCTAGTATCCTTTACGAGAAAATTGAATAATATATCTACTATTTCTCATGGCTTAAAAGAATCCAAACTAGCCAAAGTGAGCCCTCCAATCAATTTAAGAATATTACAATAGAGAATCCTCAAGATTTTAACAACTTCATCACATATAATCGATAGGCTCTAAGACCATGGTCACAAAAGTCATGTGGCCACATTTATGATTTCGTTTTAGCTTTATTATTACTTAGTATACAAGCAAATGATGAAATCGAGTAAAAAACATAGTAAATTACTCCATAATGGCTTTCCTCATCATTTTTAATACTAATAAAAATCTTCGCTATATCCCTGGCAACTATGTAAAAATATTCTCTTAATAAGAAGTCAAAGAAAACTTCATATGGATGATCCAATTAAATACTTCCTTTTCAATATTTATCTAGTTTCTAAAATTTCTTATAACATGCTACAGCCTTAGGGTGTTTCCATTGCAACATGTGGTGCAATTGCTAGTTATTATATTTATTCACTTACTTTCTTGCATAGTTGCATCTCATTATAGTTGTCTCCTTTAAACTTTCTTGCATAGTTTATAGTTGTATTTCTCACATAAGATTAAATTGTTAAAAACACAATGTTTTACTTCTTAAATTAGAGATTCAAAAAACAAGATCTCCCTCATCTAATTTACGATGTGTAGCTACCAAATTAACATAAAAATAAACAATGAAATACTAATTTACAAATCTTTCACAAACAAAAACATTTCTAAGCTTCAACTTGAGCTTATACAACCATTTATTTTTCCAACCTTTATTCATACATTAATGTCTCTTCCTACAAAAACTTGTTTGGAAATAACTTATCTATAATTAAAAAAAAAAGCAGAAATAAGTCTATGCCGCCATTATCCACACATTAACATGCTCCCTTCTACAACGAAGGGCTAAGGAATAAAAATAGCAATAAGAAAAAAAATAAAATTAAAAAAAAAAACCATTTACTGTTTAGAGTACCAAAAAATAGGAACAAACTGTTGATAATAGTATCAAAAAATGCGTGGGCAGAAATTGAAACATCATATAAACAATTTTTTACTGTTGCATTCACTGCAACACTGACCGGTCGGTGGAGTGGTGAATGTCTTTGTTTACGTCCCTGCGCTTAGAAAAGACCTCCATGAATATCAAGAGACAAATTACAAAAAAAACGACTTATGAATATGTAATTTCAAGAAACAAATTACAAGAAAAACGACTTCTGCCATATTCATAGGTTGGCGTTATTTTTTAAGGTAGCAAAATTGGCATTTCCCTTTGCTCGAATCAAATTAATTTGGGGAAGAAAATTTAGAAATTACTAACGTAATGTGTGAATTCAGTAAATATATGTAGAAAGACAGACCGAGGTGGATAAACAGCAACCACCATTAACAGCACTCACTCTAACTTTGCTAGCTTTTCCTGAAAGAATTTATATCAGATTAGGTTTAATATACAGGAATTGAACACTCCATGCAGCAGACGAACAATAAGCACCAGCTTTAAGCCCATGCTTATTTTGGGCAATGCGGGTACCCGCAGTTTTACGCCGTCGCTTATTTTGGGCAACCAATTTTGTATAGCTTGTCAGTGTCTTTGAGAACGAATCGACCAGAAACGCCCTAAAGAAAGGCGCACGTAGAGTCCAACCCTTGCCAGATGCCACTGCCGGCTGTTGTGCTGCGTAACGTAATGTATGAATTCAGTAAATATATGTACAAAGAGGGAGGTGGATATACAGCAACCACCATAACATCACTCTTACTTTGTTCGTTGTTCCTGAAATAAATTATAACAGATATTAGGTTTAATAAACAGGAATTGAACACTCCATGCAGCAAAGCAGAGTAACAATAAGCACCAGAGGTTACACAGCATTTAACCACGATTATTTCGATGTAGAAGGCGTGCAGAGCTTTTGCGCTTCTTTTTTCTTAATCCCGGAGGATTAATTGAACAGAATTTAGGGACGTTGCGGCAGATAGTTGAACCAGTCATCGCGCTTCCTTATCATCAGGTCTTCCATCTGTTAAAACAATAATATCATATCATAGGATAGAATGGATATAGAAGAAAGACAGAAAGGCGAATAAACTCAGGCATGCATATTTACCCTAACTTCAACGTTAGGTGAATCTCGCAGACTCTCCGCTACTAGAGAGCAATTGATGTGCTCAATATTTGCTAGCTGCATCATGCATTTATCCATCCACGTGCATATATATATTAGTTCCAATACCAGTATTGATTTCGTAAATGTATGGTAATATAATGCAGTAATTACTTAAGATACACTGGGAAATGTGATGATGTGTGAAATGGGTACCCAGCCCTCTGCATCCATATTCTGTTTCAGAAATTTATCTTCCCTTAGGTTTTCTGGGCTAAACCAGTAATGCACTGGGAACTGTATCATTTTCTCCAGCGAGAGTCCTGTTAACTCTGGGGTAAGAGCAACTCCTTTTGATGGACGCGTTTCTGCCTGATAGTGTTGAGGCCGGGTAAGTCCCTCTTCCTGATGATCATGATGAGGAAGAGGTGGGGGAAACCCCTCCGACCCACATTCACGAATTGGAGTACTAGCCGGAACAGTGACAGGAACAGGTGGAGAAGAAATACTATTATACAGACCATGACCATGTACAGGAGCCGCATGAGGAGGGGGAACAAAAGTGGGTGGATATGAAATACAAGTATTGTATGGAACCTGACCGTGACGTCCAAAACTTGTGTGCGCTGGTCTAGGCATTAATGTCATCTGTACTTGTACTTGATGTCGCGATGAATCTGCATACAAAGAAAGTAATACGATACACAAATTTGTTTCATGTCCCGATGGATCTGCATAGAAAGAAAGTAAGACAATACACAACTTTGTTTCATGTCCGGATGGATCTGCATACAAAGAAAGTAATACAATACACAACTTTGCTTCATGTCGTGATGGATCTGCATACAAAGAAAGTAATACAATACACAACTTTGCGTATTGCCGCGATGGATCTGCGATGGATGTTTGCTGATGTGTATGCAGGGATTGGCAAAACAATACATAACTTTCCATAGAAAAGCAATACATTACATTACATTGTATTTGTCCTGGTTGAAGAGATCGCGTCCCCGGCCCTCGAGGTGGATGCTGTCGCAGTCTCCTGTCTCCTTGTGGAAATTGATTTCCGTCCGCAGCATTAGCCATCTGTTGAAGAGATCACGGCCCAGACCCTTGCCTTTGCCCTTCCCTTCGAGGTGGAAGCTGCCGCAGTCTCCCGTCTCTTTGTGGAAATTGATTTTCATCCGCAGCATTAGCCATCTCTTTTCTAATATTTTTGTAAAAACAAGTTTGGGTCTGTAATTTATTTTTCTCTGCCACTTTATTGTTATTTATATCTCAATTCAAAACCGAAACTCACACAGATAATTTGAATACGTATATCCCATAATATCCCAATATTATACGGTAAATGTCCCCAATTGACACCTTTGGCATTGAATTGCGTGCACTACATTATATTTTTCACTTAAGGAACCCCACTTGTGGATTCATGGATTATAGGGTAAATGTCCCCCCAATTGACCCTTTTGGTATTGAATTGTCTGCACTACATTATATTTTTTATTTAGGGAAACCCACTTGTGGATAAAACAAGCCCATAAGGCTCATGCCATGGATAATTATAACTCATACACCTTATAACATGGATTCTCAAAATTAGGAAACCCACTTGTGGATAAAACAAGCCCATAAGGCTCATGCCATGGATACTTATAACTCATACACCTTATAACATGGATTCTCAAAATTATATATATATATAT
>APFE030150545.1:0-23390 GCA_000404065.3 Pinus taeda | reverse complement strand
TGACTTCATTCTAATGTTGTTTCAACATTGCTTTTTATTTTGTTGTATGGCTTCTTCATCACGACATCTCTGTAGAGTAGAATCAGTTATTTACGCCTTTTGTATCTTGAAGGCCTTCATAGTGTTAAGGGTCCTTTCTTCCATTATCAGAGTTGTCCTACCTTCTTTCAGGAGATATCTTTCAAGGCATTTTGTCAGATAGTGATTCTTGGTAATCATGGTATTCTTCACTTGCTTGATCTCTTTCTTTCTTTTGCTTCATCTTAGATAGATAGGTCAACCATCTAATGCTTCTTGTGAGAGCATTCCTTCATTGCTTTATTTATGGACTTGTCAGCATTTCTTCTTACTTCTTAGTCAACAATCTTATGCTCCTTATGTGAGCATATTCTTTTGTTTACCTTCATCACATTGTAGTGCATGCCTTCGAGCATGTCTTTAGTGAAAGAGATTCCTTCATGCTTGATCATGTTATAGAACTATACCGATGACTCAATAATATACAAACGATAACAGGACTTAAACTTTGATGTATATATACCTCATCTTGATTCTCCTTTGATCATCCTTTTGTGTGGCCCTTCTTACTTCATCTTAGCTTGCCTGCATATCATCCTTTTCTTGAATCCCATGAATGGGATTCTCAGTGAGACATCTGCCTTGGTTCATGGACCTTCTTTCGAAGATTCCATCATAGGATCTTAAGGATCCTAGCCTTGTAAATGTTTCCTTCCTTTGATGACATATGTCTTTTAATATTCTTATCATAATAAAGTTTTCTTTCATCATGTCTGAGGTCCTATACTAGGTATGCTTCTTCTACAAGAATATCTTGAGCTATATTTTCCATGCTCCTATATTCTAGAAGATATTTCCACTTATGCATTTTGTTCTTATCATAATTGCTACATCTGCATGAGTGTCTAGAACTATATGTACATCACGCTGCTAGATTTTAGAGGGTGATTCTAGCCATCCAATTTAATTTATTCCTACATGCTCCTATCCTACTCAAAACTTTGAAAGAAGTCTAGAATTAAAGAGTTTGACCTAGTCATAGTAGAGATCTAGAGGATCTTCCTTCTTTTGCTTCTTTCCTTCTTCTTTCATCTCTTGAGTTATGTGAGCTTCTTCCCTCTTCCATTTATGATTGTTGTCCTTCTTAAGATTAGGACAATCCCTTTTGTAGTGTCCATATTTTTGGCATCCAAAACATTGGATCTTGACATGTCTTTGTTGTTTGTTCTTCATGGACCAAACTTGCCAAATTTACCCTTTCTTTTGGTCATGGTAGCATATGCTTGCTCCTTTGATCCCACATATTCTTTTGCCTTAATTCTAGTTTCATATGTTTTGCATAAAGACCACATTTCACTAAGAGTGGTTGCTTCCTTCTTGGCATTAATGCTAGATGTGAAGTTTCCCCACTCCTCAGGTAGAGCATTGAGTACAACAGTTATAGTCTCTCTGTCAGACATGACTTCCCCAAGCTCATGAACTTGATCTCTTATTTTAGATATTTTCATGAAGTAGGGAGCTATTCCTTCCTTTGTTATCTTCGTCTTGTATAATTCATTTCTCAAAGATATTACTTCTCTGGTGGTGGATGATCCGAGTTGACTCAACTCCCGGATTTAACCAAGATCTTTTGCTTATGTGATGTAGTTAGAATTGCATTTTATAAGAGCATAAATGAACATATATCCATGCTTAAGCAAATGGAAACATAATGACGATCAATATATCATAAACAAGAGACATTGATAACGGATTTCATCCACTGTGGACTACGTCTCCGGGCTCGGTGTCAAGATGGTGTTGGCCGCTTCATTCAGTGCTCGAAATGGTGAAGATGTACATGGACTATGCTTTTAGTCATACAAGGACATGTGCCCTCTACATGAGTGGAAAAGTCTCTCCTTGAGACGTTCCGCTACAGGAACTATCGCTCACAATAGAACTCCTATTAGCACGACATAATCTTACACATGGTGACAATGAGTATCCCGCCATCATGGCAACAATGGGATATCAATCAAAACATGCATAAAAATCCATGATGAATGCATATCACATGAAATAGACACAAAGACTCTGCATCACACATCAAGCAGGAATGAAAACAACATCATACATCTCACAACAAATGATCAAAGAAGTACACGACAACAACACTTCATATACCTCAACTCTGATGTGGACTAAAGAATGGAATACTTAGTTGCTGGATCTGAATGTACCATTGAAATCGTGGCATCGAATGGCATAGAATCGATTGTCCATGCTTTGAAATCTGACATCGTCACTCCAATCTAGAAATGGCCGAAAAATAGAAGTCTCAGCTGCAAAAACTAATTGCACCATTGAATTTGTGTTGTCGAGAGGTGTAAAATTGACTATCCATTTGTCGAATTCTGACACTAGCAAAATCTGGGCCTGTAGGAATCTTTTAGATTCCCCTGTGATTCTCCAAAGATTCCGTCCTCTGGGTTGACTAAAGATCTACAACTCAAATCAGAAAATTGATCTCACCATTGAGATCCTTGTGAAATTTTAGGAAGAATGAGTAGAAAGTTGGTTGCATTTTGGATCTGGGAAATTTCAGCCTCCAAGGAATCTAAAAGATTCCCTCAAGATTCTTAAAGATTCTCCTTTGTTTGGAATCTGCAACTCCACTACTTAAAAGGCATATCTGACCTCACCATTACATTCCCTGTGAAAATCTGAGAAAAATGACTGTAAACTTGATTACATTCTGATCAAATGAAATTTTACCTCCCAAGGAATCTTCGGCATCAAAAGAATATTCCTCACCTTGAAATACATGTCAAGGTTCCACCTCCTGGAACTGTGTCATGGTTCCACTTGGGCGTGGTTTCACGGCACAACACTTCGTTCTTCATTCTCCGTTTCGTTGTGCTCTTCCATCCCATGTGTTCTTCCCCCTGGGCATATTTGCAACTGAGGTTCATATAGTGGCTCCTGAGTAGACTTTACCACATGAGTTGGTTGGGTGAAGTGGTAAAGTTAGAGGTTGGTTGGAGAGAGATAGGGGGATCAAATCCTAACCCTCTCGAATTAGGCGCGTTGTTATATTATTTTTTAGTGGGGGCACATGTATTAATTTGGTAACTGTTGGGATTTTGGTTGTGTGTTAATATGTGTGTTGGTGTGGGCGCCTGAGCAGTGGGTTGGTCGTTCTGGTTGGGTGGGTTCAATCCCCACCACCCACAGAGTACAGGTAACAAGTGGCAAGGGGAGGGGTCGGGTCCATCGGTGGCGGCCTGCCCCGTTACAACGTTTTATATATGCGGTGTATGGTGGTTGGGACCAGTAGAGGCCATGGCCCGTCGACCTGCATTTAATTAAATTTTGTTTTTACCATGTGGTTTAAGGGGCGTGGCAGGGGTCATGGCCCACCACCTCATTTATTTATTTTTATTAAAAACAATTATCATTTTTACTTCTAACGAAAATAAGGGTCAATGGGCATTTTAAAGAGGAAACAATTTCACTTGCTTTTGGGAGCTAGGTTGCATGCCTCGGTGTCGGTCAAATTGTAGGACACTTAAACCTAGCCCACTGCCCAATTTTGACTGCAACTTTGACTAGATCTATCACCTCCATACGAGCTCGGATTTGAGTGTCATTCACGATGTTGGAATCAGGGTGACGAGCACTGCGATCTGGTGTTGTTTTGGGAGCAATATGACCACTTTGAATTTTGACCATTTCTGAGCCCCTTTGGGTTTTTGCATATGTCTAGAGCCACCTGGATCAATCCTCCCCACTGAGGAGCTTTTTATCCTCCAAAAGCATGAAAATAATCTGCATCTTCTTTGTACCTTGTCTGCACTACAAGTGTCCTAACAGGTCACCCTTCCTTCTTCTTCACCTTTGTCCTAATAAGCGATGAGCCAACACATGCACCCTCTGCAAACCTGTAGTACAATTCTGCCAATTACATGGTTAATTTACATGACCAACTAATGACCCAAGCATCCCATACTTGCCACGAGTTTATAACACATACTCAGTGGTCAATTTTACACCAAAATGGAAACAATACCCCAACTATCAAACACACAAGACCAAGACATCATTGTTACTTAACAAGTGATGGAAAACACATCATCACTTTTACATTTAAAATCGCAACAAATGATCTACAAAAACGCGGCCATGACAAGCTAACATATCTAGAAACCATTTTTCACTTATCAGTGTGAATGGGTCATCCCCCTATGGTGGTGTTGCTTGTCGAATGACTTTTTCAACTAGTTCATGCATCGACGCTTTGTCTTTAAGCTGTTGCTTTGGATGGAGGCTCCAACATGTGACTCTTTGATGACCACCTCTGTTGCAATGACTACAAAAAGCTTTCTTCCTCCAGATCTTCTTAGCATGCTTCTTTTCCTGCTATAGAGAAGGCCTTTCACGCCTCATCCTCTTTCATGTTGCCCTTCTCTTCTAGCACTCATCAAATACATGGTTATGTAAACCACAAAAAGTACATGTTTTTTGACTCCATGATTTACATTCATCGTAAACAACATGATTATAATTGAAATGAACATTCAAATATTGAGATTTGTTATACCTTTCCTTGTTGTCTCTGGTGTAATTATGGCAATGAGAGCTTCCCTCACCTTTTTCCTTGCAATGGGCACTTCCATGGGATGATGGTGATGTGTTCCCATAATTCTCTTTCCTCAATGATTTCAACAATGTCTCGAAAGCATCTAACACCCTTGAGTATTCCCCTTCAGTGTATCCCAAACCTGCAAATCGAGGTCTTTCCACGGCCTCCAATCGCTGAGTTATGCCTTGGCTATTAACACCAAGTTCTTCTTCTTCCTTGTACCTCATCCTAGTAAGAAGCCTCAGGTTTGACCCTGAAGTTGGTATCTCCACATTTCCAACAGAAATTATACTATGGGAAGATAAAATTGAAGGGAAATCAACATCTTTTACATCCACTGCCGAGTTGGAAAGAACTGATGAGGGCTTCTCATCATCTGTTGTTGGTGGTTCGCTAGCTATCTTGGCACATTCCCCAACTTCCTTCTCAACATACCCAAGTCTTGCCTGACGAGGCAATTCCTCTACTTTGATCGGGTTGACAATGCCTTGACCATTAATTCCCAAGCCTTTTCCTTCATACCCCATTTTCAGCAGCAGTTTGGAGCCAATTCTTGTGGTATGATTTTCAAAAACAATGAAATCATCATCAGGAAACATACATGAAGTCAGAGAATTACTTTTTACCTCACAGGGGTCATGTTGCAGCTTTTCCAAGGCCTCGTCCTTAGCTTGTAGTTGTTGTAGCAATCTCTGTTTGTCCTCTTTCTCTTCTCGTAGAAGCATCTTCAATTCAATGTTATCTGCTTGAAGGCTCTGGTTGTTATGCTTCAGTTCTTCTAGCGACTCTTCCGTGGCTCGCAATTGAAGCTACAATCACTGCTTCCTTTTCTCTTCTTGTAGAGCTTCATACATTATGTCCATCTTTTGGGACACTCTGAGCATGGCCTCGTACATCTCTTTGTCATCCTCCATTACTGCACGTTCCATTGTTCATGCCTGCAATTCACATCCATGAGAAGACTGCTCTGATACCAAATTTGATCCAAGTTGACTCAACTCTCGAATTTAACCAAGATCTTTTGCTTATGTGATGTAGTTAGAATTGCATTTTATAAGAGCATAAATGAACATATATGCATGCTTAAGAAAATGGAAACATAATGACTATCAACAAATCATAAACAAGAGACATCGATAATGGTGTTCATCCAATGTGGACTAAGTCTCCAGGCTCGGTGTCAAGATGGTGTTGGTGCTTCATTAAGTGTTGGAAATGGTGAAGATGTACATGGACTATGTTTTTTGTCATACAAGGACATGTGCCCTCTACATGAGTGGCAAAGTCTCTCCATGAGATGTTCCGCTACAGGAACTATCACTCACAATAGACCTCCTATCAGCGTGACATAATCTTACACATGGTGACAATGAGTATCCCTCCATCATGGAAACAAAGGGATCTCAATCAAAACATACATAAAAATCCATGATGAATACATCTCACATGAAATATACACAAAGATTCTGTATCATACATCAAGCAAGAATCGAAACAACATCATACATCTCACAACAAATGATCAAAGAAGTACATGACAACAACACTTCATATACGTCAACTCTGATGCTAACTGAAGAATGGAATACTTAGTTGCTGGATCTGAATGAACCATCGAAATTGTGGCGTCGAATGGCATAGAATCGACTGTCCATGCTTTGAAATCTGATATCGTTACTCGAATCTGCAAAATGGCCGAAAAAAATATAAGTCTCAGCAGCAAAAACTGACTGCACCACTGAATTTGTGTTGTTGAGAGGTGTAAAATCGATTATCGATTTGTCAAATTCTGGCACTGGCAAAATCTGGGCCTGTAGGAATCTTTTAGATTCCCCCATGATTCTCCAAAGATTCCCTCCTCTGGGTTGACTATAGATCTGCAACTCAAATCAAAAAACTGATCTCGCCATTGAGATCCTTGCGAAATTATGAGAAGAATGAGTATAAAGTTGGCTACATTCTAGATCTAGGAAGTTTCAGAGTCCGAGGATCTGGAAGATTCCCACAAGATTCTCGAAGATTCTCCTCTGCTGGGAATCTGCAAATCCACTACTCAAAAGGAGAATCTGAACATGCCATTGTGTTCCTTGTGAAAATCTGAGAAAAATAACTATAAACTTGATTACATTATGATGAAATGAAATTTTACCTCCCAAGGAATCTTTGAAATCAAAAGAATATTCCTCGCCTCGAAAATGTGTCAAGGTTCTGCCTCCTCGAACTGTGTCATGGTTCCATCTGGGCGTGTTCCGCTTCATGAAACTATGTTCAACATTCTCTGTTCCGTCGTGCTCTTTCGTTCTGTGTGTTCTTCCCCCTTGGGCATATTTGCAACTTAGGTTCATATAGTGGCTCCCAGGGGGGGCTTTACCACATGAGTTGGTTGGGCATAGTGGTAAAGTTAGATATGGGTTAGAGAGAGGTTGTGGGATCAGATTCTAATCCTCCCGAATGAGGTGCACAGTTATATTTTTTTTAGTGGGGGTGCATGTCTTAATTTGGTAACGTTTGGGATTTTGGTTGTGTATTAATACGTGTGTTGGTGTGGGCGCCCGAGCGGCGGGCCAGCCGTTGCGGCCGAGTGGGTTCAAACCCTGCCGCCCACAAAGTACAAGTGACAAGTGCAAGTGGAACATGATTTGGTTGGGTGTAGTGGTAAAGTTAGAGATGGTTTAGAGAGACGTTGTGGGATCAAATTCTGATCCTCTCGAATGAGGCACGCAATTATATTTTTTTAGTCGGGGCGCATGTATTAATTTCGTAATGGTTGGGATTTTGGTTGTGTGTTAATACATGTGTTGGTATGGGCGCCTGTGCGGTGGGCCAGCCATTGCAATCGAGCAGGTTCAAACCCCGCCACTCACGAAGTACAAGTGACAAGTGCAAGGGGAGGGGTCGGATCTACCGGTGGCGGCCCACCCCGTTACAACATTTTATATATGCGGTGTATGGTGGTTGGGGCCAGCGGGGGTCATGGTCCATCGCTCTATATTTAATTTTCTTCTTTTTTTTTGCCATGTGGTTTGGGGTGGGGGGTGGTGGGGGTCATGGCCCACCAACTCATTTTTTTCTTAATTTTTAATTTTCGTTTTATTAAAAACAATTATCATTTTTAATTTTAACGAAAGTAAGGGTCATTGGGCATTTTAAAGAGGCAACAATTTCACCCACTTTTGGGAGCTAGGTTTCATGGTCCAGTGTCGGTCATGTTATAGGACACTTAAAGCTAACCCACTACCCAAATTTAACTGGCTATATCTCCTCCATACGAGCTCAGATTTGAGTGTCGTTCGCACTATTGGAAACAGGGCGACAAGCACTTCGATATGGTGTTGTTTCATGAGCAATCTAACCACTTTGATTTTTGACCATTTCTGAGCCCCCTTGGGTTTCTGCATGTGTATGGAGCCACCTTGATCAATCCTCCCCACTAAGGAGCTTTTGGTCCTCCAAAAGCATGAAAATAATATGCAATTTCTTTGTACCTTGTCTGCACTACAAGTGTCCTGACGGGTCACCCTTCCTTCTCCTTCACCTTTGTCCTTCGAAGCCATAAGCGATGAGCTGACACGTGCACCCTCTACAAAAATGTAGTACAATTATGAAAATTAAATGCTTAATTTACATGACCAACTAGTGACCCAAGCATCCCATACTTGCCACGATTTTATAGCACATACTCGATGGTAAAGTTTACATCAAAATGGATACAATACCCCAACTATCAAACACACAAGGCTAATACATCATTGTTGCTTAACAAGTGATGGAAAACACATAATCACTTTTACATTTTAAATTGCAACAAATGATTTACAAAAACACGGGACAAACTAACATATCTAGAAATCATTTTTCACTTAGCTGTGTGAATGGGTCATCCCCCTGTGGTGGTGTAGCTTGTCAAATGACTTTTTCAATTGGTTCATGCACCGACGCTTTGTCTTTAAGGCACTGCTCTAGATGGAGCCTCCAACATGTGGCTCTTTTATGACCACCTCCGTTGCAATGAGTACAAAAAGTCTTCTTCATCTAGATATTCTTCACATGCTTCATTTCTTGCTATGGAGAAGGCCTTTCACGCCTCATCCTCTTTTGTGCTACCCTTCTCTTCTAGCGCTCATCAAATACATGGTTATGTAAACCACAAAAAGTACATGTTTTTCGATTCCATGATTTAAGTTCATTATTAACAACATGATTATAATCGAAATGAACATTCAAATATTGATATTTTTTATACCTTTCCTCGCTGTCTTTGGTGTAATTATGTCGATGAGAGCTTGCCTCAACTCTTTCCCTACAATGGGCACTTCCATGGGATGATGGTTATGTGTTCCCTTCATTCTCTTTCCTCGGTGATTTCAACAATGTCTCAGAATCATCTGACACCCTTGAGCATTCCCCTTTGGTGTATCCCAAGCTTGCAAATCAAGGTCTTTGTACGACCTCCAATGGCTAAGTTATGCCTTGGAAATTAACACCAAGTTCTTCTTCTTCCTTGTACCTCATCCTGGTAAGGAGCCTCAGGTTTTTCCTTGTAATTGGTATCTTCACATTTCTAATAGAAATTATACTATGTGAAGATGAAACTGAAGGGAAATCAACATCTTTTACCTCCACTGTCGAGTTGGAAAGAACTAATGAGGGCTTCTCATCATCTGTTTTTGGTGATTCGCTGGCTGTCTTGGCGCATTCCCCAACTTCCTTCTCGACATACCCAAGTCTTGCTTGACAGGGTAATTCCTCTACTTTGATGGGGTTGACAATGCCTTGGCCATTAATTCCCAAGCCTTTTCCTTCAGATCCCATTCTCTTCAACAATTTGGAGTCAATTCTTGTGGTATGATTTTCAAAAACAACAAAATCATCATCAGAAAACAAACATGAAGTTGGAGAATTTCGTTTTACCTCATAGGGGTCACGCTGTAGCCTTTCCATGGCCTTGTCTTAGCTTGCAGCTATCATAACAACCTTTGTTTCTCCTCTTTCTCTTCTCATAGAAGCATCTTCAATTCAACGTAATCTACTTGAAGGCTCTGGTTGTTGTGCTTCAGTTCTTCTAGGGCCTCTTTCGTGGCTCACAACTGAAGGTGCAATTGTTGTTTTTCCTCTGTCTCTTCTTGTAGAGTTTCATACATTATCTCCATATTTTGGACACTCTGAGCATGGCCTTGTACATCTCTTTGTCATCCTCCATTGTTGCACGTTCCATTGTTCACGTCCGCAATTCAGATCCATGCGAAGATGCTTCGATACCAAACTTGATCCGAGTTGACTCAACTTCCGAATTTAACCAAGATATTTTGCTTTCGTGATGTAGTTAGAATTACATTTTATAAGAGCATAAATTAACATATATCCATGCTTAAGAAAATGGAAACAAAATGATGATCAACAAATCATAAACAAGAGACATTGATAACGAAGTTCATTCAGTGTGGACTACGTCTCTGGGCCTGGTGTCAAGATGGCGTTGCTCGCTTCATTTAGTGCTGGAAATGGTGAAGATGTACATGGACTATGTTTTCTATGATACAAGGACATGTGCCCTCTACATGAGTGCAAAGTCTCTCCACGAGACGTTCCGCTAGAGGAACTATCACTCACAATAGACCTCCTACCAGCATGACATAATCTTACACATGGTGATAATGAGTATGCCGTCGTCATGGCAACAAGGGGATCTCAATCAAAATATACATAAAAATCCATGATGAATGAATAAATTTCACATGAAATAGACACAAAGATTCCACATCATACATCAAGCATGAATTGAAACAACATCATACATCACATAACAAATGATCAAAGAATTACATGACAACAACACTTCATATACCTCAACTTTGATGTTGACTGAAGAATGGAATACTCAGCTGTTGGATCTAAATGCACCATCAAAATTGTGGCGTCGAATGGCATATAATTGATTGTCCATGCTTTGAAATCTGACACCGTCGTTCCAATCTAGAAAATGGCTGAAAAATAGAAGGCTTGACTACAAAAATTGATTGCACCACTGAATTCGTGTCGTCGAGAGGTGTAAAATCGACTATCCATTTGTCAAATTCTGACACTGGCAAAATCTGGGCCCATAGGAATCTTTTAGATTCCCCCGTGATTCTCCAAAGATTCCCTCCTCTGGACTGACTGGATATTTACAACTCAAATCAAAACATTGATATCTCCATTGAGATCCTTACGAAATTCTGAGAAGAATGAGTATAAAGTTGGTTGCATTCTAGATCTGGGAAATTTCAGCCTCCAAGGAATCTGGAAGATTCCCTTAAGATTCTCCTCTGTTGGGAATCTGCAAATCCGTTGCTCAAAAGGGGAATCTGACCTCGCCATTGCTTTCCCTGCAAAAATCTAAGAAAAATGACTGTAAACTTGATTACATTTTGATCAAATGAAATTTTACCTCCCAAGGACTCTTCGACATCAAAAGAATATTCCTCACCTCGAAAAACATGTCAAGGTTCCACCTCCTGGAACTGCTTCATGGTTCCAATTGGGCGTGGTTTCGCGGCACAGAAATCCATTCAGAATTCTCTGCTTTGTCGTGCTCTTCCATTCTCTGTGTTCGTCCCCATTGGCGTATTTGCAACTGAGGTTCATATAGTGGCTCCCGGGGAGACTTTACCACATGAGTTGGTTGGGTGAAGTGGTAAAGTTAGAGGTTGGTTGGAGAGAGATTAGGGGATTATATCCCCGCCCTCTCAAATTAGGCATGGAGTTATATTTTTTTTAGTGGGGGTGCATGTATTAATTTGGTAACGGTTGGGATTTTGGTTGTGTGTTAATACGTGTGTTGTTGTGGGTGCTTGGGCGGTGGGCCAGCTGGTCGTTCTGGCCGGGAGGGTTCAAACCCCGCTGCACACCGAGTATAAGTGACAAGTGGCAAGGGGAGGAGTCGGGTTTGCCGGTGGTGGCCCACCCCGTTACAATGTTTTATATATGCGGTGTATGGTGGTTGGGCCGACGGGGGTCATGGTCTGTCGACATATATTTAATTAAATTTTGTTTTTACCATGTGGTTTTTGGGGGTGGTGGGGGTCATGGCCTGCCACCTCATTTTTTTTAATTTTTATTTATTTATTTTTTTAAACAATTATCATTTTTAAATCTAACAAAAATAAGGGTCATTGGGCATTTTAAAGAGGCAACAATTTCACCCCCTTTTGGGGGCCAGGTTTCATGCCCTGGTGTCGGTCAAATTGTAGGACACTTAAACCTAGCCCACTACCCAACTTTGACCGCAAATTTTACTAGCTCTATCTCCTCCATACAAGCTCGAGTTTGAGTGTTGTTCGCACCATTGGAATCAGACGAGCACTTTAATCAGGTGCTATTTTGGGAGCAATTTGACCACTTTGAATTTTTACCATTTATGAGCCCCCTTGGGTTTCTGCATGTGTCTAGAGCCACCTCGATCAATCCTCCCCATTGAGGAGGTTTTGGTCCTCCAAAAGCATGATAATAATATGTGACTTCTTTGTACCTTGTCTGCACTACAAGTGTCCTGACAAGTTACCCTTCCTTCTCCTTCACCTTTGTCCTTCGGAGCCATAAGCGATGAGCCGACACCTTCACCCTCTGTAAACCTGTAGTACAATTCTGAAAATTACATATTTAATTTACATGACAAACTAATGACCCAAGCATCCCATACTTGCCACGAGTATATAACACATACTCAGTGGTCAAGTTTACATCAAAATGGAAATAATACCCTAGTTATCAAACACACAAGGCCAATACATTATTGTTGCTTAACAAGTGATGGAAAACACATCATCACTTTTACATTTTAAATTGCAACAAATGATTTACCAAAACAAGGCTATGAAAATCTAACATATCTAGAAAACATTTTTCACTTATCTGCGTGAATGGGTCATCTCCCTGTGGTGGTGTTGCTTGTTGAACGACTTTTTCAACTAGTTCATGCACCAATGCTTTGTCTTTAAGGTGCTGCTTTGGATGGAGCCTCCAACGTGTGCCTCTTTGATGACCACCTCTGTTGCAATGACAACATAAAGCCTTCTTCCTCTAGATCTGCTTAACATGTTTCTTTTCCTGCTATGGAGAAGGTCTTTCACGCCTCATCCTCTTCCGTGCTACCCTTCTCTTCCAGCACTCATCAAATACATGGTTATGCAAACCACAAAAAGTACATGTTTTTCAATTCCATGATTTATGTTCATCATCAACAACATGATTATAATCAAAATGAATATTCGCTTATTGTCACTTGTTATACCTTTCCTTGTTGTCTCTGGTGTAATTATGGCGATGATAGCTTGCCTCAACTCTTTCCCTGCAATGGGCACTTCCATGGGATGATGCTGAGGTGTTCCTATCATTCTCTTTCCTCGACGATTTCAAAAATGTCTCGAAAGCATTTGACACCCTTAAGCATTCCCCTTCAGTGTATCCCAAGCCTGCAAATCGAGGTCTTTGCATGACCTCCAATGGCTGAGTTATGCCTTGGCTATCAACACCAATTTCTTCTTCTTCCTTGTACCTCATCCTGGTAAGGAGCCTCAGGTTTGTCCCTGTAATTGGTATCTCCACATTTCCAATAGAAATTATACTATTTGGAGATGAAACTCAAGGGAAATCAACATCTTATACCTCCACTGTCAAGTTCGAAAGAATTGATGAGGGATTCTCATCCTCTGTTGTTCATGGTTCACTGATTATCTTGGTGCATTCCCCAACTTCCTTCTCGACATACCCAAGTCTGGCATAACGGGGTAATTCCTCTACTTTGATGGGGTTGCTAATGCTATGGTCATTAATGCCCAAGCCTTTTCCTTCATACCCCATTCTCTTCAGCAGTTTGGAGCCAATTCCTATGGTATGATTTTCAAAAACAGTGAAACCATCATTAGGAAACATACATGAAGTTAGACAACTACTTTTTACCTCATAGGGGTCACGCTGCAGCTTTTCCAAGGCCTCGTCCTTAGCATGCAAATGTCGTAGCAACGTCCATTTCTCCTCTTTCTCTTCTCGTAGAAGCATCTTCAATTCAATGTTATCTACTTGAAGGCTCTGGTTGTTGTGATTTAGTTCTTCTAGGGCCTTTTCTGTGGCTCGCAACTGAAGCTGCAATCGATTCTTTTCCTCTGTCTCTTCTTGTAGAGCTTCATACATTATGTCCATCTTTTTGGACACTCTGAGCATTACCTCGTACATCTCTTTGTCATCCTCCATTGTTGCACATTCCATTGTTCAAGCCCGCAATTCACATCCACGCAAAGACTGATCCGATACCAAACTTGATCCGAGTTGAATCAACTCCCGGATTTAACCAAGATCTGTTGCTTCCGTGATGTAGTTAGAATTGCATTGTATAAGAGCATAAATGAACATATATGCATGCTAGAGAATGGAAACATAATGATTGTCCAGTGTGGACTACGTCTCTGGGCCCGGTGTCAAGATGGTGTTGGCCGCTTCATTCAGTGCTGGAAACAGTGAAGATGTAGATGGACTATGTTTTTTGTCATACAAGGACATTTGCCCCCTACATGAATGGAAAAGTCTCTCCACGAGATGTTCTGCTACATGAACTATCACTCACAATTGACCTCCTATCAGCATAACATAATCTTACACATGGTGACAATGAGTATCCCGCCATCATGGCAACATAGGGATCTCAATCAAAACATACATAAAAATCCATGATGAATACATCTCAAATGAGATAGACACAAAGATTCTGCATCATACATCAAGCAAGAATCGAAACAACAATATACATCTCACAACAAATGATCAAAGAAGTACATTACAACAAGACTTCATATACCTCAACTCTTATGCTGACTAAAGAATGGAATACTCAGCTGCTGGATCTGAATGCATAATCGAAATCGTGGCGTCGAATGGCATAGAATCGACTGTCCATGCTTTGAAATCTGACATCGTCGCTCCAATCTAGAAAATGGCCAAAAAAATAGAAGGCTCAGTTGCAAACACTGACTGCACCACTGAATTTGTGTCGTCGAGCGGTGTAAAATCGACTATCCATTTGTTGAATTCTGACACTGGAAAAAATTGGGCTTGTAGGAAACTTTTAGATTCCCCTGTGATCCTCCAAAGATTCCCTCCTCTGGGTTGACTGGGGATCTGCAACTCAAATTAGAAAACTGATCTCGCCACTAATATCCTTGCGAAATTTTGAGAAGAATGAGTATAAAGTTGGCTGCATTCTGGATCTGGGAAATTTCAGCCTCAGAGGAATCTAAAAGATTCCCTCGAGATTCTCCTCTATCGGGAATCTACAAATCCACTGCTCAAAAGGTGAATCTGACCCCGCTATTGTGTTCCTTGTGAAAATCTAAGAAAAATGACTGTAAACTTGATTACATTTTGATCAAATGAAATTTTACCTCCCAAGGAATCTTCGGCGTCAAAAGAATATTCCTCGCCTCGAAAAACATGTCAATGCTCCCCCTCCTGGAACTGCGTCATGATTCCACCTGTAAATGGTTTCGTTGCACAGAACTTCGTTTGGCGTTCTCCGCTCTGTCGTGCTCTTCCGTTCTGTGTGTTCTTCCCCCCTGGGCATATTTGCAATTGAGGTTCATATAGTGGCTCCGGAGCGGACTTTACCACATGAGTTGGTTAGAGAGAGGTCAGGGGACCAAATACCGACCCTCTCGAATTAGGAACGCAATTATATTTCTTTTAGTGGGGGCGCATGTATTAATTTGGTAACAGTTGGGATTTTGGTTGTGTGTTAATACACGCGTTGGTATGGGTGCCCGAGTGGCAGGCTCACCATTTTGGCCGGGCAGGTTCAAACCCGCCGCCCATGGAGTGCAAGTGACAAGTGGCAAGGGGAGTGGTCGAGTCCATCGGTGGTGGCCCACCATGTTACAATGTTTTATATATGCGGTGTATGGTGGTCGGGGTTGGCGAGGGTCATGGCCCGTTGCCCTATATTTAATTATATTTTGTTTTTACCATGTGGTTTGGGGGAGCTGGTGGGGATCATAGCCCACCACCTCAATTTTTTTTTTTTAAACAATTATCATTTTTAATTCTAATGAAAATAAGGGTCATTTGGCATTTTAAAGAGGCAACAATTTCACCCGCTTTTAGGAGCTAGGTTTCATGCCCCAATGTCGGTCAAATTGTAGAACACTTAAACGTGGCCCACTACCCAACTTTGACTGCAACTTTGACTGGCTCTATCTCCTCCATACGACCTTGGATTTGAGTGGCATTTTCCATAGGGCGACGAGCACTTCAATCAGGTGTTGTTTTGGGAGCAATTTGACCACTTTGAAGTTTGACCATTTTTGAGTCCCCTTAGGTTTTTTCATGTGTCTGGAGTCACTTGGATCAATCCTCCCCACTGAGGAGATTTTGGTCCTTCAAAAGCATGAAAAAAATCTGTGACTTCTTTGTACCTTGTATGCACTATAAGTGTCCCGAAATACCACCCTTCCTTCTCCTTCACCTTTGTCCTTCAGAGCCATAAGTGATGAGCCGACACCTGCACCCTTTGCAAACATGTAGTACAATTTTGCAAATTACATGCTTAATTTACATGACCAACTAATGGCCTAAGCATCCCATACTTGCCACGAGTTTATGAGACATATTTGGTGGTCAAGTTTACATCAAAATGGAAATAATACCCCAGTTATCAAACACACAAGGCCAAGACGTCTTTGTTACTTAACAAGTGATGGAAAACACATCATCACTTTTACATTTTAAATTGCAACAAATGATTTACAAAAACATAGCCATGACAAGCTAACATTTCTAGAAACCATTTTTCACTTATCAGTGTGAATGGGTCACCCCCCTATGGTGGTGTTGCTTGTTGAATGACTTTTTGAACGAGTTCATGCATTGACGCTTTGTCTTTAAGGCGCTGCTCTAGATGGAGCCTCCAACATGTGGCTCTTTGATGACCACCTCTGTTGCAATCATGAAAGAAAGCCTTCTTCCTCTAGATCTACTTAACATGCTTCTTTTCCTGCTATGTAGAAGGCCTTTCATGGCTCATCCTCTTTCGTGTTGCCCTTCTCTTCCAGCACTCATCAAATACATGGTTATGTAAACCACAAAAAGTACATGTTTTTCGATTCCATGATTTACGTTCATCATTAACAACACGATTATAATTGAAATGAACATTTGAATATTGAGACTTGTTATACCTTTCCTTGATATCTCTGGTGTAATTATGGCGATGAGAGCTTGCCTCAGCTCTTTCCCTGCAATGGGCACTTCCATGGAATGATGGTGATGTGTTCCCATAGTTCTCTTTTCTCGACGATTTCAACAATCTCTTGGAATCATCTGATGCCCTTGAGAATTCCCCTTCAATGTATCCCAAGCTTGCAAATCGAGGTCTTTGCACGACCTCCAATGGCTGAGTTATGCCTTGGCTATTAAGACCAAGTTGTTCTTCTTCCTTGTACCTCATCCCAGTAAGGAGCCTCAGGTTTGTCCCTGTAATTGGTATCTCCACATTTCCAACAGAAATTATACTATGTGAAGATGAAATTGAAGGGAAATCGTCATATTTTACCTCCATTGTCGAGTTGGAAAGAACTAATGAGGGCTTCTCATCATCTATTGTTAGTGGTTTGCTCGCTGTCTTGGTGCATTCCCCAACTTCCATCTCGACATACCCAAGTTCTGCCTGACGAGGTAATTCCTCTACTTTGATGGGGTTAACAATGCCTTGGCCATTAATGCCCAAGCCTTTTCCTTCAGACCCCATTCTCTTCAGCATTTTGGAGCCAATTCCTATGGTATGATTTTCAAAAACAAGGAAATCATCATCAGGAAGTCAAAGAATTACTTTTTACCGCACAGGGATCACGCTGTAGCGTTTCCAAGGCCTCGTCCTTAGCTTGTAGTTGTCATATCAACCTCTATTTCTCCTCTTTCTCTTCTCGTAGAAGTATATTCAATTCAACATTATCTGCTTGAAGGCTCTGGTTGATGTGCTTCAGTTCTTCTAGGTCCTCTTCCGTGGCTCGCAACTAAAGCTGCAATCGCTGCTTTTTCTTTGTCTCTTCTTGTAGAACTTCATACATTATGTCCATATTTTTGGACACTCTGAGCATGGCCTCATACATCTCTTTGTCATCCTCCATTGCTACATGTTCCATTGTTCACGCTCGTAATTCACATCCATATGAAGCCTGCTCCAATACCAAACTTGATTTGAGTTGAGTCAATTCCCGAATTTAACCAAGAGCTTTTTCTTTCATGATGTATTTAGAATTACATTTTATAAGAGCATAAATGAACGTATATGCATTCTTAAGCAAATGGAAACATAATGACGATCAACAAATAATAAACAAGAGACATTGATAACGGAGTTCATCCAGTGTGGAATACGTCTCTGGGCCCAATGTCAAGATGGTGTTGGCCGCTTCATTCAATGTTGGAAATGGTGAAGATGTACATGGACGATGTTTTCTATCATACAAGGACATGTGCCCTTTAAATGAGTGGCAAATTCTCTCCACGAGACGTTCTGCTACAGGAACTGTCACTCACAATAGAACTCCTATTAGCATGACATAATATTACACATGGTAACAATGAGTATCCCACCATCATGGTAACAATGGGATCTCAATTAAAACACACATAGAAATCCACGATGAATACATCTCACATGAAATAGACACAAAGATTCTGCATCATACATCAAGAAGGAATCGAAACAACATCATACATCTCACAACAAATGATCAAAGAATTACATGACAACAACACTTCATATACCTCAACTCTGATGATGGATGAAGAATGGAGTACTCAGCTGTTGGATCTGAATGCACCATCGAAATCGTGGCGTCGAATGGCATAGAATCGACTGTCCATGCTTCGAAATCTTACACCTTCGCTCCAAGCTATAAAATGGCCAGAAAATAGAAGGCTCAGTTGGAAAAACTGATTGCACCACTAAATTCGTATCGTTGAGAGGTGTAAAATCAACTATCCATTTGTTGAATTCTGACACAAATAAAATCTGGGCGTGTAGAAATCTTTTATATTCTCTTATGATTCTCTAAAGATTCCCTCCTTTGGGTTGATTGGAGACATGCAACTCATAAAAAAATTGATCTCGCCATTGAGATCCTTATGAAATTCTGAGAATAATGAGTATAAAGTTGGCTACATTTTGGATTTGGGAAATTTTAGCCTCCAAGGAATCTTGAAGATTCCCTCAATATCCTCAAAGATTCTCCTATGTTGGGAATCTACAAATACGCTGCTTAAAAATCAAATTCGACCTTGCCATTGCATCCCTGCGAAAATTTGAGAATAATGATTGTAAACTTGATTACATTATGATCAAATGAAATTTTACCTCCCAAGGAATCTTCAACGTCAAAAGAATATTCCTCCCCTTGAAAAACATGTCAAGGTTCCACCTCCTGAAATTGTGTCATGGTTCCACTGCACTGAATTTCATTCGGCGTTCTCCGTTCCATCGTGCTCTTCTATTTCATGTGTTCTTCCCCCTGGGCGTCTTTGCAACTAAGGTTCATATAGTGGCTCTCAGGTGAACTTTATCACATGAGTTGGTTGGGCGTAGTGGTAAACTTAAAGGCTGGTTGGAGAGAGGTCGGGGGATCAAATTCCGACTCTCTTGAATTAGGCACGGAGTTATATTTTTTTTAGCTGGGGCACATGGATTCATTTGGTAACGGTTGGGATTTTGGTTATGTGTGAATACATGTGTTGGTGTGGGTGCCCAAGCGGCGGGCTAGTCATTCTGGCTGGGCAGTTTCAAACCACACCGCCCACAGTGTACAAGTGGCAAGTGGAAAGGGGAGGGGTTGGGTCCGTCGGTGGCGGCCCGCCCTGTTACAACGTTTTATATATGCGGCGTATGGTAGTTGGGGTCGACGGGGGTCATGGCTCGTCTCCCTATATTTAATTAAATTTTGTTTTTACCATGTTGTTTGGGGGGGGTGGTGGGTGTCATGGCCCGCCACCTCATTTTTTTTTCATTTTTAAAAAACAATAATAATTTTTAATTCTAATGAAAATAAGGTCATTGGGAATTTTAAAGAGACAACAATTTTGCCCGCTTTCAGGAGCTAGATTTCATTCCTCAGTGTTGGTCAAATTGTAGGACACTTAAATGTGGCCCACTGCCCAACTTTGAATGCATGTTTGGCTGGATCTATCTCCTCCATACAAGCTTGGATTTGAGTGTCGTTCACACCTTTGGAACTAGGGCTACGAGCACTTCGATCTGGTGATGTTTTGGGAGCAATCTGATCACTTTGAATTTTGGCCATTTCAGAAGGGGACATGTACTTGATAGATTTTGAGATGTAATGGAATTACTTCCTCCTTAAAGGCTTGGTGGTTTGTCTTCCCTGGATCTTGATGCTCTTCAAGTTGCCTTCTTCAAGTGGACTTGCTTGATGAAGAGATTTGCTTGATGACTTCTAGCTTGATGTAGGTCCTTCTCCAATCTGCTCTTCTTTGTAGCTGCCTTTATGTAAGGCTTTTCTTCTAGCTTTGTAGACCTCCTTGATGAATGATGGATTGTAGACCCTTCTTGTCCTTGAAGTGGTTGAGACTTCTATGCTTGATGCTTCAACTTTGTAGATGCTTCTTTTGATGAGTGTTCTTGAGTTGCCCTTTCCTTGACATGTCACCTACCCTCTGATACCATGTTGAAGAATCTAGGGCAAAGTAGTGTAGTGAGATTCTTTGTTACTTGATAACAATTTGTGAATCCTTTTTACTTTTCTTGTTAGCTTATTTTTCTTCTTCTTCTTATTAGTGCATATGTGTGTACTTCATCAAACTGCTGCCAAAGCATAACAACAATAACCCAAGATGTTGGCTCTCTAGCAGGGCCAAAACCTCTCCACTCTTGAAAGGAAAACTCTTTGTAAGTTTTCTCTTATTGAAGCTTCTATTGATCAATGCCAAACCCTAGACCCCTGACTATGAGTTTCTCCAAGGACAAGTCAAGTCTTTACTCCTTTCTACACCATGTACCCCGACACTTCTTCCGGCACTTTATTCTCCGGCACTTCGTCCTCCTTCTTCCGAAACTTCTTCTTCTTGCTATGATTCTTGTTTAGATTTATACCTTCCTTGAATGAGTCTCCTAAATGGAGCGTTGCTCTTCTATTCCTTGCTCAAGTATATCTTTGACCAACAGAGATTCTTCCTTGAGTGTATGAGTATTATGTTATATTGTTGGTTTTCTGCCGTAGTCTTTTGTACGTGTGGAGAGTATTGCTAGATATTGTTTGCCTTTCTTCTTCGCTTGAGTGTCTTCCTTCCACGCTAGAGGAGGAGGCCTAGTAGGCATAGTTTCAACCCAAACAAAGGTAGATAAGTGTGTCTGTATTGCTGTTGTCCTAGCCGCAAGAATAGCCTTCAGGTCTCTTCGCTCGTGCCACTGTGGCAACCCTAAAACAAACTTCTATCCCTCGGTGGTGTACCATTTCTCTTCGTTGCCTTTTAAGACCCTTTTACTTTGTTTCTTTCTTGCGTTTTCTTCGTAGATTTCAGAGCACAAGTTGATGCATTGTCTTTGGAGTGGATAACCTCTATATATAGAGGATTGTCTCTCCATTTAAGCCGACTTGACTGCCTGTATGTAGGCCAACTTAGAGGGTTGCTTGTAGGCCGACTTAGAGGGCTACTTGGTGACTGGTTTGTTGAGCATACTTCACACATTTTTCCATGGTGTTTTAGCATGCTTGAAGGAGCTTCTTAAAGGTGACATGTCATAGGGATAAACTTGACTTTGCTTGGAGGTTTTCCCTTTGATTTATACATGGTGTAATATGCCTTTAAGGCCTTCAATATTTACTCTTGACTATTTGACTCTCCTATAGAACTGACATTTTCTAGACCTACTTCAATGAGCAAGAAACTCATTGTCATATATTATAAAAATAATATTTATTTTCTTGAATAAGTACAAATATCAAAAATACATTTATGAAGACCAAACCTAGTTACATTTCCTTCAACAGATCTTGTCCTCCATAGATAGATCTAGCTTCAAATTAAAATTTTCCTTTAGATCCACACGTGTAAAATGAAAACAAAAAATATTGAGGTCCCAATTATAGAAAAATGAATAAAGTCCCAGAAACCCAAGTTATAAAATCTTCAGATCTATGAACAAGAGTTGCGGATCTATAAGATCTGAGAAGTATAAGATCTGAGAAGTATGAGTCCAACTCTACTCCCAGATCTTAAGATCTAAGGCCCTTAATAGCCAGATCTATCATTTTTTCCACAAAATATTTAAAATATTTTGAAATTTTAGAGAGGTACTAGCCCCAAAACACCCTGCAGAAAAAAAGATTAACTGTCAGATAAATCTTGGGGCTTATATGAAGTAGGATCTTCAGAAAATATGCGATGAGAGTTGGTTGGTCCAATCGAGGACTATCCCCAAACGTTCAATGAGAACCTGAGAGATAACGCTAGATCAACCATAAAATCAAATAGAGAAATAGAACAACGATAAAATTATGAAGAAATAGAGATGCCTGCTACTTCAATCAAAATTAAAAATGTTACCCTAGATTCGACAAACTGAATAAGATACTTGTATTTAAATTATTCTAAGAGAGCTATTGATTGATAGTTTTCACATTATATTAAGTAGAAATTAAAACAATGTTACCATAGATTCATGAAGAGGAACACCATCGCACTTTGAAAACCCCAAAGACTTTTACATTAATTCCAAAAAGTATACAAAATAGCTTGAGAGCTTAGTACACGATTTAAAGATCGGATGAAAAAACAAACTGACACCAACCTCTAATTTATAGGTAAAATATCCAACGGCTAGTTGGCCTGATCCCTGTCAAATTAATCTAAACCATTCATAAATATTTAATTAATCTTTAATCATCACCGTCAAAATTATTTAATTTTTGAGGAAAAATCGAAATTTTCATTTAAGTGATTTTTAATTAACACAAAAATAATTATTTTGAGTTAATTCCTTATAAAATTTGACTTTGACTTAACCACCAAGGCCCAAGGGTCCAAAATTTCTTGATTTATTCAATATTCCCTTGGTCAGGGACCTCTAGAAATTAACTTCTTTAAAATCCACGAATTTCACCGTTGGAGAATTTAATTTTACCTAGGACACAAAATTAATTAAATTTTTGGCTTATGATTTTAATTTAACTTTGTGAGAAAAAATAATTAATTGACTTATGAGGGAATTAATTATTTTTCCAACCCTCTAATACTTAGCCATGGTGTCTAATTATGAGGGACCATGCATTAAATATTTTTTACATCAAGATTTTCCATTTTAATACATGGAAGGGGAAAACACGTTCATTATAGACCCTAAAAAAATACCAATTTCTGCGACACAAAATATAATTCAGTAGACTAAGTGACTTGTAATAAAATAATGTAGCCAATTAGCTAGGATTATTCCCAAATCACTTTTACATAGACTCGATCTAAAACACTGGGACTCACCTAAGATCTTAGTGACAAAATCCACTCTAGCTTTAAGGTAAGAGTGGAGGGAAAAACTCTACCGATCATTTGTGTTTAGAGACACAGATAAATCAGAGAGACAAGAAACCTCCTAGAATGGAGACCATCACCAAAACCATAGGTTTACCTAGTTGTTATGTACAAACATGGTCATACTAGGATTATTTACATTATACATATGCAGAATGGGTTGACATCTTTACAAAATTGTCGA
>APFE030150544.1:0-12115 GCA_000404065.3 Pinus taeda | reverse complement strand
CTAATTATATTTATTTAATTGAATTATTAATTAATTATTTATTACTTATTATATATTTTTTGACTTTTCAGTGTTTTTATTTTTTATTTTTTTGACTTATTAAAATTATGTAATGGAATGGACCCTAAAACAATTTTCCAAATATTTCTAGTAAGAAATATGCTTTGTCTTACATTAGAAGATAGTGAAATAAAATTAATAATGGAATTTGTCTTACCTTAGGAGATAGTGAAATAAAATAAGTAAAATAAAATTAATAATGGAAAATGAGTTGAAGTAAAATAGTTAATTTAATGCCAATTATTTGTGAGTCAATGTTTTAATAGCCCATGGTTTTTGCCACTAATATTTTTAGAAAATGTTTTTTTAAACCCATAAAATATCACAAATTAAAATAAAGCTAATCGAATTTTATACTATCAATTAAAATTATGTCAAGTAATTAGACAAAATGATTATTATCTCCTCGGAGCGTTCAATTCCTTACCAATAACATATTAATGAGCCATATGGTTGTTGTAATCGCTAATCCAATGCATATATTTATAGTCACATTTATTTGGAAAAAACTGAACTATAATCCGAAAATCAAAGTAATGCGCTGATGTTGAAAAAGATGACAATATGAAGGCGTGACGATCAAGAAAGTTTTATTGGTTGATAATTAAAATACTTTAACCCGTGAACTTTTTAGTATTAAAGGAATATTGGTTTTAATACGGAAATTCTTATTTTCAACTCTGTAGAAAAGTAAATGTTGCCTGATATGCAAGGTAAATAGTTTTAGCCCAAATAAAGGACATATCCATTCCGAAACAGCAAGGTGGATGGGGTATCAAGGATTTAAGACTATTTGGATGTGCGCTGATCTGCCGTACATTATGGAGAGGTATATATGGCTCCACACCATGGAGCAACATCATCCGTCAAAGATATATGAAAGGCAAAAGCATCAATTTCTGGAATAGGAAGGGGTCCATTGGAATTAGGATGGGATCACCCATCTGGCGCAGCATGAAGAAAATCGAGGCTCTGTTCTTATCTCGCCTGAGATGGCAACTTCATTCTGGTGCAAATATATATATCGGAATTGATCCATTTATATGTGGACACACAGACTTGACCATTCCAAGTGATCTCATCATCCGCCTTCAGCACCATGGAATTTTTACATGGAATAAATTGATCAAAGATTGGCATGGATCCACACCAGTATGGATGGAAAGCAGTGATCTCAACCTACCGAACTCTTTGGCGGGAATATGGAAATCTATTTCAGCTTCATTAACTACAGGCGGCATACACAGACATGGTTCATCTGATCAGCTAAAATGGATCGTATGTGGATTTCAGCGCCCTGTGTTTGTCCGCGACATTTATACTCACCTGAACTTGGACAGATATCCATACTCTCCTCCATTCTTCCCATATATTTTCTGGAAGGCTTCATGTCCACCCAAATATATTTATTTTGCTTGGTTGGTATTCTACAACAAAAATCTTACATGGGAAAATCTCAGGAAGCGCACATGGCATGGGCCCAGCAGATGCTCTCTATGTGGCAATGAAGAAGAGACTAATCTACATATGTTCATCAAATGTTCAGCCATCCTTCGGATCTGGTATGTCCTGGCTCACAATTTTGATTTTACACTGACAGATTTTGATTCCATTAGTGCAGCTATCATATGGTGGAGCAGTCAGAATGGAAACAGGCGCTTCCTCATTTTGATATATTTATGGATGGTATGGAAATGGCGGAATGACATCATCTTCAAAGACCTTCATGTGTCACCAATTTTCATTATTGACAGCATCATGTCCCTATGGCACATGACTTATGGAACCACATGATGGCTCCACCTATTTTGCCATATGCTCATCTGAATATCATATCCTATATCCCCACATATAACTCATCTGAATATCGTTTTTGTATATCTTGATATGTATGTCACTATATGCCAATTTGTAACACATATGACACATAATATGCGATATGTGCATCACAACATCTGATATATATTTTCTCAATATAATATATTATGCTTTTTTTCTTCTTGAAAAAAAAAATAGTTTTAGCCCTCTCTCAGCACGAGAATCGAGATAGCAGCATGAAGAGAAAAAGCTAAAGCTATTTGCCTTACATATCATGGAGCATTTACTTTTCTATAGGGTTGGAAATAAGAATCGCCATCTTAATACTAAAATAACATAAAAGAAAATCAATTTATAGTTGGCTTTCACATTCAAAAGGTATACATCGGTTTATGGTTGGCTTTCACATTCAAAAGCTGTACATCACACCGAAATTACAGCAGAAGTTGGTCATCATGCTATCATATCAGTTGACGTGTATTGTCGGGTTTCACATTGAAAAAGTACACATCACGTTGAACCTAGAGCAGTAGTTGGGCATGGTGGCGTCTTATGAGTTCACGAGGGGACCAATAAATTCCATGCTATCGTTTTATTAATGAACAGCGGCGGTATATAACCACCATTCGATTTTACCAATGCTTAAATTGAACAGTAGGCATATACATCCGTCATATACATCCGTCGTTCATTAACTACCCAATAACATGGGAAATATGGCTCGCAGTTCATGAGAAAGTATGGATATGATTGAGTTTCACATTTAGTTTGTATACGGCAGGAGAAAGTATGGATTACGTTGAAATTACGGCAGGAGAAAGGATGGATATGGTTGGGTTTCACATTTAGTAAGTATACATTACGTTGAAATTACGGCAGGAGTTGGTCACCGTAGCTGTGTTATGAGTTGATGAGAAGGTCCGTGTCAAAAATAGCAGATTAGCGATTCATACCAGAGAGAAAAATGAGCCCCGTATCAGCGGTCCCCAAACAAGGGATGAGCAAATTTCTAACAGTCCCAAATGTGCAGGAACTCAGTAGGAAACAACTGGAGACAGTGCCAGAGGAGTACGTTAGATCAGTCGAAGACAGACCTACTGTGAAAAGCCCAACTCCTGACAGTAGTATTCCGGTTATTGATATGAAAAATCTCTTGGATAACAATCATGTGAAAGAAGAGATGCTCAAACTTCACATGGCTTGTGAAGAATGGGGATTTTTTCAGGTTTGTGGGTTATCTCAATACGTTTGGATCAATCCCAAATTGTGGTTCGTTGGTTTATTAATTAGAATTAGTTTGAAATTTATTTTTGGAGATTATTCTGGACTGTATTTGGAACCATTTAATGTGATTCATTCATAACTTCAACTTGAATCACAACTTCAACTTTTAGAGATTTTTTCGGATTGTATTTAGAACGATGTAATGTGATTCATTTCACAACTTTTAATAGATAATATATTCATCTTCACAACTTTTAATAGATAATATATTCATCTTCACAGCTGTTAATAGATAATATGTGGCATTGTGTTTATGCGTAGCTCATAAACCACGGAGTTCCTCATCCACTGATCGAGGGAATTAAAGGATTAAGCCATGAGCTTTTCAAGCTTCCGTTAGAGGAAAAGCAGAAGTATGCTTTACAACCCAACGGCTTTCAAGGCTATGGCCAGCAGTATGCAGTAGGTGGTCACAAATTGGACTGGGGAGATATGTTGCTCATTAGCGCTATGCCTGTGAGCCGGAGAGACATGAACTATTGGCCAACAAAGCCCGAGAATTTCAGGTTTGTCCTATTGTTTCCAGCTGCTTGCAGATCACGAGTTTGGCTGCTTTTTGTTTGTTTGGGAAGGAACCAGCACAAATTTGTAAAAGTAGACCAATGTTGGAACACAATTTATTAGGATTTTTCTCTATTGTCTGAGAATAACCGCTTTTAAAACGTTCTGCTAAGCTGCATGTGAAATTGCCGTATTAAGCTGCATGTGAAATTGCCGTATTCTAACAAGTCTTCAAATTTGTCTTAAAAAAATATGGAATTTTCAGTAAAATTTTGATAAAATGTGATAGAAATTTTTATAAATCTTAGTTGCAAGTATTTAACTTTAAAATTGCTAGCAAACTTGACCCTTCGGTAGACAACCCCTTCGAAATCAATTACAGTTTTCCTTCGTGCAGAAGAACATTTGTCCAGTGTCATAAGAATACTTATATTTTCATTTTAATTCGACTATTATGTGCAATTTCTGACAAATATTGCAATGGATTCAACTTCTCAACAACACAACACATTGTTGCAATTGATGGCGGTATTTTTTCCCTTTTCACAACCGATTTCCAGAAACATTTTTCCTTATGCAGTCATCTAGCAATAGAAACGTTTTCCTTAGATCAGGGACTTTCAATAGTAGTTTCAGTTAAGCTGTCCAAAAGAAACGCCATTTCATAATTCTAAAACCCATTTTCTTGTTGTTTAGTCTCACATATTTGAACAAGATCAAACATGTTCAACATGACAGAGTCATGATGTAGAAAGAAATTCCACCCCAAGATAACTTATTCACTGGCCGAGATCTATGCAGCAGAATTGCATATTATTGGAATTTTGCATGCAGACAATAGTAGGTTGCTCATGTTTCTAAATATGTAACCCTTCCTGCTGGAGGAACACAATATTTATTTTCGGTAATATTCAATCACCCATTCTTAGAATTTATAGGGTACAACTGCAGAAGAGCTTTAGTGGAGAAAATCCAGGAGTAGAAGATAGAAACTGTTGATCTCTCCATTAAAAAATTAGATGTGCATAGATATTTAGAAAATAGAAAGAAATTATTATTTTGGAAGAGTATGTTTAGAGTCTAGACTAAGGATGGGTCACTGCAAGGTTGGTAAGAGACAGATCCGGGAAAAAAAGGGTTGTTGGAAAAGAGTTTAGCTAGCCAATCAACACCTACCATGGATCCCTCATTGTAAAATATTCTTGCATTGAAACCTGGTGCTTTCCATTCATCCTTAATTATATATATTGTTGCATTGAAACTTGGTGCTGGCCATCACAGTTTCCTTCTTGTTTTAGTTTATGTTTTCTACACCTACAATGCATCTTTAATTATATGATATTTTTGCAATGAAACCTGGTACTGACTACCACGGTTTGCTCCTTGTTTTTATTTATGTTTTCTCTCATTTGAAGTAATGGCTGGTGGTTATGTGCTTTGCTTTTCTTGCTTTTCTAGTGTTAAATATAAATGTCACGCAACTTAACCACTATCCTGCCCCATTCAGCCTACAGTCCTGCCGACGGTATAATAAAAATCTGTTTTAATTTATCCCTCTTTCCAATATCATAATTGAGAAGGTAAAATTTTATAATCCTTCTTAAGCTTTCCTTAGATGCTTTTTTTCCTCCGGCTGGTTGTGATTGACCAGGTAGTCAAAGGTTCCATAGCTGCAGGAGCGCATGACTTTGCTGCATTGCTTGGTGTTAGTGCTAACATATGAAACAAAGGAGTTGCTTTTGGTTGGGGAAGAGGAAGAAGATGGTTGGCAAGAGGTAGAAGGAACTTGGACAATGATTAAAGGTTTTAATATTTTATTAGGTTAGCGAGGAGGTTAAGGCTTAATGAATCTGAAGATGAAGAGGGAACTAGTGTTTCTAGTTGTAGAGAACTTGACCCCTTGTAGAGAGTTATTGAAACTGAAGCAAGGAACTAAAACAAAGTTTAATTTATCCAAGTTCGGAAAAGTCTGGATGTGCTGGTAGATTGGATTTATGACCTTGAAAAATAGTTTGATTTGTACAGTAATTGCTGAAGATGACCTCAGGAGAGTAAACATAGGGTGACAAAGATGAAAAACCTTGCTACTCGATGGTGGATGTGCTGGTGGATTGGATTTATGACCTTGAAAAATAGTTTGATTTGTACAGTAATTGTTAAATTTGATGGTTTTCACACCTCCCTAACCAGTGTTCACAATTTCAAAGAAAGATCTTGATGTTTTTACAAAATTTAAAACCATATTTGATGAGAAAATCACTCCATAACAAATCAAATTCCATCCCTGGACGGGATCACTTGCAAAAGGAGTAAATGAAGCTCGGAGAAGATGCTCAAGCATTTATTGCTGCTTCCAAAAGGAGTAAATGAAACTCCAAGAAGATGCTCAAGCAGTTAATGCTCCTTGCAAAAGGAGTAAATGAAGTTCGGAGAAGATACCATTTAGTGCTGCTTGCAAAAGCAGTAAATAATGCTGGGAGAAGATGCTCAAGTATTTATTGCTGTTTTGGGGAGAAATGCTAAGTATTTATTGCTATGTTGGGGAGCTCGGAGAAGATGCTCAAGCATTTATTGGTGCTTGGAAAAGGAGTAAATGAAGCTCGGAGAAGATGCCACTTATTGCTGCTTGCAAAAGGAGTAAATGAAGCTTGGAGAAGCTGCTCAAGTATTTATTGTTGTTTTGGGGAGAAGATGCTAAGTATTTATTGCTGCGTTGGGGAGCTCGGAGAAGATGCTCAATCATTTATTGCTGCTTGCAAAAGGAGTAAACGAAGCTCGAAGAAAATGCTGTTTATTGCTGCTTGCAAAAGGAGTAAATGAATCTCGGAGAAGATGCTCAAATATATATTGTTCTTTTGGGGAGAATTGACCTGGTGACTTCTTATAAGCAAGGTGTTTTAGGAAAAGGAACTCAACTAGTTGAGCTAACTCTCAAGGCTTTCTAATAGTGGACTATCATCCAATAATGTTTGCAAAATTTAGGGTACAGAATTGACTCCTTGACCTCCCTACAGCAAAATGTTTGGACTATCATCAAACAATCTTTGCAAAATTTAGTGAGCAAAGTTGACTCCTTGACCTCTTATAGCAAAATGTTTTAGCCCGACTCACAACCAGTTGAACAAACCCTCAAAACTTCTAACATTAGAATATCATTAAAAAAATGTTTGGAAAATTCAAAGGAAATTGATTTGTTTGTACAAAATAAAAGTCATAATACAAATAGACATGCCTGAAGATGAGGAGAAACCTGCGGCTAAGTAGCTTGATTGGGTTACAATTTAAGATCTAACATGAGTCGGTAATGGTGAAGTTACATTGAGTACAAGAGGCTTTTTAGTAGGCATTGGAGGGGAAAATGTAGTAGTGACAAAAGATAAAAGGCAGATAAGAGAGGGACTGCTCTCATTGCATCATCTTCTTCAGGCTTAGATAAGATACTGAGTTACCGCAATCAGGCTCAGTGAGAAAGGAGAGAGAGGAGATCACATGCCTGTCTGCACCATGAAGGAGGCAATTTGGCCCAGCAACAGTCACAGCCTGTGCTCTTTGGCTAGTTTGGAATCCGGACTGTATGCCTCTAATCATTGCATCCTCTCCTTGAACACGGGCAGTCCAACATCACTGCTTCTTTAAAGCATATCGACTTACCTTAGACAGTATCTCACCTCATCAGCAGTTGACGACTGTCGGTACTCGACTCGTTGCCCTCAGTAACTGGCATGTGCTGAAGGAGAAAATGTGTAACCTTATAGAGAGTTGTTTCTATATTGCCGTGGAGAACACCTATTCCAGCAACAATTTAAGAAACCTAGCAGTAGTGTTATCGGGAAAACTATTGTCCATTCAGAGCTACTAGTCCCACTAAGAGGGGTAACTATCCTAGAAACAAACAAACTAAAGTCACTTGTGTTTTCCTTTATGAGAAATAGATGAGAGAGAAACAGAGAGTACCAACTTTAGTCTTTCGCTTGGCTCCTTGCTTGTTTCCTCTCCCCTTTGATAGATCTTTCCGCTCCTTCCTTACTTGTCCCGCTTCAAGGAACACCTGTAGAGTCAAAGCAGCATAATACTATCAAAGCATAGAGATCTATAGCCATAAACAATATAGGATCAAATATATATTAACCATACAAATGCATTTATCAATACAAGATTCAGAGATATACAAGAATATGGAGGAAAACTCAAATAGCTTTATCGATAGAAGTAGTAGAAGAGAGGATCACAACCCATTGATCTGGCCCAGCGCCATCCTCCCAGCATGAAAGTCGTTCTTCACCTCATGAAAAAGCTAGATCATCCAACACTATGATGTTCCACAGAGAAATCAACAACACTTCCTTACAAGATACAAAATTCTAGCCTCTGGATCTCTAGGATGAGGGATCCATATATAGATGTTTGTAGGTGGGTGAGTCAACTTCTGGGTTTTTGATTAGTGTCATTTCTTTCATAGTTCTTGGTTCCACTTGGAGATTTCATGATCTCTTACTCATCCCTAGGCGAATTCTGAGAGGCAAGTGTCAAATGGGCAGTTTTTAGAAGATTCTCTGGGTTTCCACCTAGCCAACTGCGTCTACCATTTGTCTGCTCTCGCTCATCGCACCCTTTAGAAGGGATTTTCAGTATGCATCACACTTTCTACATGTAGTAGGTGAGATGCATCGCACCCTTAGCACTGAGCAGTCTGTATGGTCCAGTTTTGATCAGTTTTGAGTAGTTTTTCAGGGAGAACTTCTGGGAGATGATGTAATCAGCTGACCTTGTTCCTTTAGGCTGTGTAACAACACTTTTAGGGGCTTAGAAGCCCTTGGTTTATGGACATATGAGATTGGGGTTGAAGTGCCCAAATATGTCTATAACAGTTGCCCCCTAAAACATGAGGTTGTAAATCTTTTGATGTCGGGTGAAATGCTTTATCATGAGGATCCGAGGTCTTTCGAACTGGAAGGTGGCCTGTAATAAGATACAATACAATACATTATCTTCATAATATTTTAATGATCTAGCTGAGGCAGGCATTTCTATGCTCAACTTTAGAAATTCATTTTCATGTACATAAGACAACAACTATTTGTGTGGCAGACTGATGATTCTGGTAGAGCCATCATCCCTTAGCATGGATGATCATCTGTGCAGCTATGATGTACATTTGATGTCTTTATTTTCCTAAATATATCACAGCCCGAATGGATGAAACTAGATCCGGGGTCTTCAAACTCGTTCAATCTTCGCACGAAGTACAAGTTGATCCATGTGAAAGGATGTTCTGATGTCGAACATGGAAAGACATCGCCTGATTACCAGCCAATGATGTAAGTTGTTAACAGGCACAAGAGGAATCACCTATAATGATGATGACCCTCAAGGTATGACAGTAAAATTCACGTGGTGCGAATACATGAGTCGATGTCAAACACCACGCAAAATCTTTTGGTCGAAGGCCATTGATGTAAACCTATCGCCTGAAGTGAGAAACTTGTCATTGAGGCATGCAAGCTTCAAAGGACTGAAAATTTTGTTCCTAACTCAACTTCTTAGATAATGAGCTGATGTCGACAAGAAGTGACTCGTCGTAGGAGGGCTTTAATGAATCTCACATCTACGACACGAAACGGAGCAAATGATTTTGTGTAGATGAAAATGATCTGATGATACAAGGTTCAGGGTGGCGATCATGAAAGAATGAAGTGTGAAGGTATTGCAACGGATGAGATGTAAGTTGGGTTGGTGAATTCTCTAAGCGACTTCTCTTGAACATATCGGGGACACTGAAATGGATTGGTAGCGTTAGCCCCAAGAATGGATGGTACTAAGGACCAATGGTTGATATGACTGGTGAACGAAATAACCCAACCCGACTCAATCATGGTGATGGAGTGAAAGTGTCATGTTCAAGAGTGACCTGCTACCAATAAAGTTTCTTCAATTTTTCTTCCCAATTTTTCCCCAGTCATTGCTGACCAGTACCTCTTTATTTTCATCAAGCTTGAGGAGGATAACATATGCTTGTTCTATAATTTGCCCTTCGGGCAAACCCGTCGCTATGTTTTAACGAGCCTAGCGATAGTGAAACTCACTCTTGTCTACATGGACAAGTTTGTCGCTCTTGTCTACATGGACAAGTCTTTCGCTTGGCTCCTTGCTTTTTTCCTCTCCCCTTTGACAGATCTTTCTGCTCCTTCCTTACTTGTCCCACTTCAAGGAACACCTATAGAGTCAAAGCAACATAATACCATCAAAGCATATAGATCTATAACCATAAACAATATAGGATCGGATATATATTAACCATACAAATGCATATATCAATACAACATTCAGAGATATACAAGAATATAGAGGAGCACGCAAATAGCTTTATCAATAGAAGTAGTAGAAGAGAGGATCAAAACCCATTGATCTGACCCAGCATCATCCTCCTAGCATGAAAGCCGTTCTTCAGCTCATGAAAATGATAGATCACCCAACACTATGATGTTCCACAGAGAAACCAACAACGCTTCCTTACAAGATAAAAAATTCTAGCCTTTGGATCTCTAGGATGAGGGATCCATATATAGATGTTTGTAGGTGGGTGAGTGAGCTTCTTGGTTTTTGATTAGTGTCATTTCTCTGATAGTTTTTGGTTCCACTTGGAGATTTCATGATCTCTTACTCATCCCTGGGCAAATTCAGAGAGGCAAGTGTCAAATGGGCAGTTTCTAGAAGATTCTTTGGGTTTCCACCTTGCCAACTGCCTCTGCCCTTTGTTTGCTCTCACTCATCGCACCCTATAGAAGGGCTTTTCACTATGCATCGCACATTCTGCATGTAGTAGGTGAGATGCATCGCACCCATAACACTGAGCAGTCTGTATGGTCTAGTTTTGACCAGTTCTGAGTAGTTTTTCAGCGAGAATTTCTGGGAGATGATGTAATAAGCTGACCTTGTTCCTTTAGGGTGTGTAACAACACTTTTAGGGGCTTAGAAGCCCTTGGTTTATGGACATATGAGATTGGGGTTGCAGTGCCCAAATATGTCTATAACAAGCAGGTAGCTTGTGTAAAATGTTGTAGCATAATTGATGCCGAGTGTTTGAGACTACCAAGCAGCAACCCGGCTCTGTGTATGACGTATGAATGAACAGGGAAACAATTGCAAGGTTGAATTCAATATTATAGAAAAATTCTGTAAATAAAGGCGTTTCCCTACAAGGCGAAATTTATTTTGGCCTTGATGGTGAAATTTTCATCTAAGTTTCGTGATTTTTTTAAAGAAATCTAATTTTTGGAATGTTTGAATTTTTTTCGGCTAGATTTTTTCAAAATCTTGCTAAAATTTTGTAAAATGTTTTCATGAGGAAATTGTGGTTTAACAAATTTTTTCAAATTTCTTTCCTGACAAATTGTGACTTCACAGATTTTAGAAATATTCTAATTTTTTTTTTTTTAATTTCTGCGTGACTTAACCAATTTTAAAATTATTCTAAAAACTTAAAGTCAAGAAATATATCAACCACTTAACTTTTTTAACTCTCAAATTTTAGGATATTCCAATAATCCGCAATCCATTCAAGTCAGTAAAAAGTTAAGAATTTAGTAAACATGGAGTCAAGAATTTGGGTAAACATAGGATTGAGTCGGAGGAGGCCACTGACACCAGGTTGGTCAAAAATTGTTTAATGAAACCTTCATATGCATGTTCTAAGAAGGCCAGAACATCTTTAACTGATGTGAATTTAAGAAGAGGTGGAAAGTGTGTATTAGAAAAAAGAAGAACAAAAACCCATCGCAACTGGTTGGATGGTCGAGTAAGACAGATGCAAAGAAACGGAGCTTATACCAAAGGGTGAGAATTTAAAGGAGCTTTGATTTCTCTATCTCTCCCTATTTCATCCTTCTCTGCTGACATAGTTATGTCTTCAACGTTTTCACTTAGTTCTGTTGTTGCAGGCATGTTCTGCGTTTGATCTGTATGTGAAGATAGACCTTCCTTCTCACCAAATAGTAATTCATCAATATGATGCTTTTCAATCATCAAATTGATCTACTCATCATGAGGTATATAAGTCTCATCAAACTTGATTTCTTTATCTCGAAAAATTTCAGGTTCTACAATAATGGATGTGTTTTCATCATGACAAGTTTCAGTTACAGACACAATCACCAACTATCATTGCATCTTTAGCTTCACAATCAAATATGGGATCATTTTCAAGAGCAATATCTTCAGCATCATTACCCTCATTCAAACAATATTTCATTTCTAAAACATCCCATAAGAATTTTGTACTAAGAATCTCTTCATATTCATATATTATGCTTAGCATGATGTTGTCATCTAATGCAGATGTTATAAGACTTAATGTTGATGCATCTGCACTATCATTAATAACATCTTCAACATAATCCATTAAATTTACCTTCCATAATATTGTTTTCATTTCATTTTCCCATATTTCATAATT
>APFE030150539.1:0-13447 GCA_000404065.3 Pinus taeda | reverse complement strand
CACTGATAAGCCTAATAACATTAGGAAAAATTCAATGGGAAACATAATCTGCAACCTAACATATTTCACCGATTTTTGACACCCCCATCAATGATTAGATAAATTTTATGAGTAGCAAAATGTGTCACCAAAAATATTTCATTGACCTCCGACATGCATGTCTATCAATGTTGAATAGAATTTGATGGGTAACATAATGTGTGACACAATGCATTTCATCAATCACCAATAAGCCTATCAATGACAATGAAACATTCTTGGTTGGACATGGACATGATGTAACTCAAAAGAATTCATCAATGGCCAACAAATCCCATAAGTGTCTAGAAAATTGTGTTACCTAGAAGATTTCATTGATACCATAGAGTTTATCCATCACCAAAAGGTCGTCAACATTCAATGACTTAATGGACATTAGTGAAATCCTAATGTTGATTTTCAATGTTAACCAAATCACTCAATAGGGCACTAATAATATTTCTCAACCATCCATTTAAAAGATGAAGTTCGATTTGAGCGAGTCCACCTTGTCATAAATTAGGCCCAATGACATCAAACCATGTAATTCCATGTCACCGTTGACACAATCAACAAATATTTAACTTGAAAATGTTATTTGTGATGGTCGAAAATCAATAATTGATGGAATTTACCTAGTACAACATCAATGTAACCATAAGGAAAACATCAAAACTTGAAATACATAACACTAATTAGCAATCCATGATGTCATCCACTAATGGGTAATCATTGACTAATGCATCCAAAATCCTTTTGAAATCACCAAATTGCAATTTTATGTGCTTGGAACATCATACCAGCCATCAATGTCGATTCAAGCATACACTACTACATTAGGACTAGACAATTCAGAAATTTTGTCATAAATAACATAAATTGGGCACCGAGTTGGATTTAAATTCACCTACAATCTTGTAATGCTTCATTCCATAAAAAGAATTCAAACAAAATTCAAACCTAGTTGGATTTAAATTCACCTAGAATCTTGTAATGTTTCATTCCATAAAAAAATTTCAAACAAAAGTGAAACAATGAAGCAACTATTGTTTCAATGCATGGTAATATCACTTAATTATATTTGATTATTGTTTTATGATTAAGTGATTTGAGATGCAACCTTCATATTTTACATTAGGTGAAATCATCCTTAGTTTAGAGTTATTCATGGTAATTTCCAAAATTTTCCCATCCTTTTTCTTTTTCTATATAAAAAATTGGAATTTTTTTTTTTTTTTGCATGTAGTGTCAAACAAAGAAATGCTACAAAAGGAAGATGTAGTGTGGAAATATCCAAATAATCCAAATATGAAGGCTAAGGAAGCAGTCATAACATCTATCCCTATGATGATACATGAGGAAGAATATAAATTAGGAAGATGATCAAATGTTATTTCATTGTTGAAGAGAAATTTGGATATGAGGATCCTTTGATTTGGGGATAGAAAAGAAAGAATATGATTGTCGATGATGATTCTATCCTAGAAATGTGTGTATACTATGTCCAAGAACTAGTAACACACATACTTCACACCATATAGTTAACAATACCAATGAAAGGTAGATTATTTTGTTTTCAATTTGATCAAGAAATCAACTTTACATTTGGTAATGGGAAGGGCATTAGCATTTCCAACGACAGAATTGATCAAATAGGTTACCAATCACACCAAGCTCAAAAGTGGTATGATCATTAGTGAAAAGGGAGAATGCACAGACAACTTCCTACCTCAAGATGTAAGAAAGTACTGCGAGTTTGCTCATTTCAATCCTTCATTCTCTCTTTGGGTTAAACCACAAGTTCAATTAGTCAAGGTGTCCCATGGGTCTAGGGAAGCCTCATTGGAATTGAACCTTTCCCAATGGTGAAAAACTCATATCTTTACACCATTGGAGTCTTGTAAAATTTTCCCCTTATATAACACATTTTGAGAAGGAGTTGTTATCATTAGGAAAACCTGGAGAGTTTTAACATTCTCCTCACTTACAAGGCATTAAGTATGCACATGGTACGAACATGCTATCAAAAAAGGAGAAATGCAAAGCTTAGTTAGTAGCAAAGGGTTATTCCCAGTTACAAGGAATTAAATTTGTCGATATTTTTTCTCTTGTTCCTAAGTTTACTTCTATTATATTTCTTATATCTATTGTACTGCTTTTTATCTTGAAGTAGAACAAATGGATGTGAAAATAACATTCCTTTTTGGGGATCTAGAAGAAGAAAACTACATGAAGCAACTAGAAGGATTTGTTGTGAAAGGAAAGAAAGAATTGATATGCATGCTAAAAAATTCCTTCTATGAGTTAAAGCAATCACCAATGATGTTGTATCAAGAATTTGATACTTATATATTGGGACTTGAAACATCCCCAATTCACCCAACTGGGGTGATGCAATCGACACCAACACCATTACCATAATCATAAAATATACATATACATAACATGGCATAATAACATGAAATAAAAACCATAAAAGATAAACCATGCGAATGCATAAAATAAGTTTCAAATACTTATATGTTAAAATATGTCAATCAAAATATGGAATTTGGGATAACATCATTTTTAACAAACATCAATACAAGGTCATGGTTGGGCTTCGCTATCAAAATATACAACTATGATCTGGCAAAGTTTCCTTGGGCGGGAAAAAAATGAGCTTGAGCTCCTCACAAGAATTTTTAAAAGACACAACCTCCATCATATATTGAAAGAGCATTGCAAGTATATAAGACTCTTACATCCATATGAACATTAGTCTATCCCTAAGAACTCATGTTCCAAGACATGCTCACATATGAAGAGTTATGGAACAAAATGCAATAGAGAGAATATTATGACTTGCTTCCTATCCACTACCCCAAAATAAGGAAAAGGGAAAAACAAAGAAAGAAATTCCCTTCAAAAGTAGAGGCCCTTTGAGAGGCCATAAATGAAGAGAAAAGGCTTAAAGCCAAGGTCCTTAAAAGGAAAATATTTCAAGCCAAAATGAGAATAGAACAACAAAGGTTGGTCGAGACCAAAACCTTCATTGTTGATCAAGTAACTCTTCATGATGATGAATGAAAAACATAGACAAATGTATATAGCCTTCCAAGATTCATACTAGATACAAATGCTCAACTATGAACACATTCATTATATGTAAGCATAGTTTTGTTTGTAAGTTAAGGTCCCACATACAATGCTCATGTTGGCTCCCAATTTTTTATACACACATATATTAAATTGCACACATATGAAAGAAAACTTTTGTATGTGTGTGACTTTTGTAATTGCACACAAATATAACAATATGCATATCTAAAAGCCACACATGTAGATTTGGAAGTGCATATAGGAAAATATTTATAAAAGCTTATTGTCATATTTTTTGTTTTCCTAATACTTCAAATTTTAATAGGTACTCTATAAATGGTATCTCATGAAAAATGAGGCCATGCATGCCCACCACTTGTCATCTTATAATTGAATCCAGACCATCTCGGGATGCACTGAGGCATATAGTAATCAAGCCCTTTGCTGCGCATCACATTGGATTAATAACTAGATATATGACACATTTGGATAATTTGTTTATATCTAGGCATCTGGGCCTCCACAAGTGCAACCAAGAAATGCTTAAGAAAATAGTCAGATCTATATTTCCTTACCTTAGCCAACATGTGGATCCCAACATAATGGTGATATAGATGGAATGACAGGTGGGTCTAGGTGGCAGAGGACATCAACGTGGCAACCAAAGGTGATGACACGTGACACTCATTTTTTTCACTTTTAGGTGGTTAATTGGATAGGTAGTAGATGACACATGGAGGTAGCAAAGAATAACACATGGAAATGTGTTGACTTGGAAGATTAGGTGGCAGTGACATCGAAGTGATGACATTCTAGTGACATGGAAGAGATGATGTGGCAGTGACATGGAAGACATGACATGGCAAGAGAACCAAGTGGAAAGTTTTGATTGGTTCTCAAAATTTCTACATGAGAACTCCCGAAGTCTCAAGACTTGCACTGGGATTTGTTTGGTAGAATTTTTCTTTTTATTTTAATTTTCTCAAGTAGGACCATACCATGCCATGCAAGAATCCTATTGTCTAGGGTTGTAGGCAGCATGGACATGAGATTGAAGTCATGATCTGAATTCATCAAAAGAAAAAGAATTTGGTTGAGGTTCCAAAAATGGTCTTGATTTCACACATAACAAGTTTTTTGGTTATTTGGGCCTTCGGGTATAAAGAAATATAATGTATAAAATATTAAGCTTGGATATGAATATAAATGAATAGGTGAAATACCTATTAAATTTCTTGTCCGCACTTGGTCATATGGATTCCATTAAAGCCCTTAGAAATGAAGTGTTATATGAAAGTGCATATAGGAAATTCAAATTTTTGAAAAAGAATTTGTTTTTTATTTTATTTTATTTTATGAAAAGATGTTAATGTTTTTGACACATCATTTAGCTAAATCATTCACAAATGACAAGTGGCGAACATGCATGGCATCATTTTGCATGAGATCCCATTTATAGAGTACCTATAAAATTTGAAATATTAGGAGAACAACAAATATGATAATAATATTTTATAAATATTTTCCTATATGCGCTTCCGCATATACATGTGTGGTTGTTAGATATGCATGTTGTTATATTTGTGTGCAATTACAAAATTCACACATATACAAAATATTTCTTTCATATACGTGCACTTTAATATATGTGTGTATATAAAAATTGGGATCCGACATGATCGTTGTAGGTGGGAACTTAACTTAGAAATGAAACTATGCTTAAATATGAAAAAGAGATTAAATATATTGACAGTTTCATATGCAGGAATGAAAGCGCATTTATGAAAGTGGACTTCTCTATATCTGCTTGCATATCTATATGCATATACAAAAGTGCTTGCATATACATATGGCTTCTAACATTGAAAGGGGTGGAGTTTGGGGTAGTTGTTTTCATTTTTTTCTCTTTCTTTCTAAAGACTGATGTAGGGTGAGAGGTATGGTGACAAAAAGCACATGGGTGAACTTTTCATGGGGCTTCTTACTCAAAGACATAGTAAATGGTTTGAGGCATCTCATCCACTGTCAGAGTAGCAAGGAGTGTTGGTGTCACTGTTTGGATTGATGGAGGGCCTCTAATGCATCCTGTCAGGTGTATCCAACCATCTGCCACCTCTCAACGTATCATCCATGTCCAACATGTATCATGATTGAGACCTGATATCATATTCCTCATTAGTCCTTTCCTCTTGCCCATGGATGATCCTCAACTTTTCTTGTCAATGCAAATTTGATAGGATATGAAGGATTACTACATTACCTTATACTTGATTTTCTTGAGCTTTGACAAGTCTTTCTTGTGATTCAATCAACTTGTTATTATCTGCCTTGCAACTTCTGATATTTTGCTTCAAACTTCTCAGTGTATCTGCTAAATCAAGAGAATACTCACCTCCTTTCTACTTGGATGATCTGTAAGGAGAGTCACGTGAACTGTAATCCACCATTCTACTTTTCATATCTAATCTTTTATCACCTGCAAACATGCCATGTTAGATAAACCAAATATAGACATAATCAAATCATTCCTTAGTGTGTTTCATGGGAGGCTATCCTGTATGCAACATCAATTGGTATTAGCATAATATACATAATGACACCAACAACATCATGATGAAACAATTGCAATAATGACCACCACAATGCATGTCTGACCTACTATGCATGATAAACATAATAATCACAATGCATGCACAACCAACACATTAAAAACTAACATGCATGTAGAACAATCACATTCACTAGACTCTTCAGCCCAATGACTCTTCAGCAGACCTACCTATTAAAGGCACATCGACCACACTTTAATGGTTGTCATACAAATTCTAATTTTCCTTCCTTGGACAAGCAAGGCACCTCTTTCCCCAAGCAATTTGACCTCCCTCAGATCTCTTAGTGTTGGGAAAAATACTAAGAGGGGAGGGGGAGGATGGGTTGGTGAATTAGTATTTTAAACTCACTTTAAACTTTTCATTTAATATTCTTCATTTTGTACGCTACTGTCATTTATGCAAACCAAATATATACATGACTCCTATGAACTAAAGCCACGTATATTCAATTAACTAACTTTTCGTATGTTCCATCAAATATTCATCTTTAACTAGTGCATCATTATGTCATTATTCAATTATTAATAAGAAACCATGAGAAGTAAAGAGAAGCTAACACAAAACATAAGAAACACACATAGAACACTGAGGTTTTATATGGAAACCCAATGTCGGACAAAACCATCGTTGTTTCCATCTTTGTCTTCTTCTTTTATTACAAAGGAAAACATATTACAATCTTGTATTGGCGCAGACTCATACCAGTATATAGGGACCCACCTGTAAAAGACACAACCTTCTCTTATTCTCCAGCACCCATTGGAATGGAGCTCCAACCCCTTGATCTTGTTTATCGACTCCTACCAGAAGGGAGCTCCTACCCCCTGCACAAATTCTCCAACTACTACTTGAAGGAAGCTTTGACTCCCTCAACGAAGGCTCCAACCATCAACACCTCTTGGTTACCACATTTCATAATGTTTCATACTAGATCCACCTGACTCAATACATCAAAAATGTAGGCCACCTTTCATCATATTTTTAGATTGGACCCACTTCTATCATTAAGCTCAAACCAAGTAACAATTGTAAAAACAATCACTGAATCAAATCACCCAATCATTGAACCGATTGAATCATCAAATCAATCACTGAATCAAATCACCCAATCATTGAACCAAATGAATCATCAAATCAATCACTGAATCTTTGTCAACCAATGCAACTGGATCAAAGAAATTCATATCATATCATATCAATGCATAACCACTCATAAGTATACTAGACCATGTACTATTCATCACAAAAACCAAATGTTGTCACTGTAAACCCTGATCAAACACATGTCAGAATGTATATGCTACTTCTATGAAGCACACATGTGTATGTACACGATTCCTCTAAAGATGACCTACGTAGAAATCTCAATATATTGACAGCTGAATATGAATCACTTTAATACTGAAATAACCACTAAAACAATTACTACATCAATCATAGATCATTAATCTAATTACATATCACAACACAGTAACATATTTACTAATCAACATTTCATTCCATAACCAACTGAACTCAACCAATATGGTCAAACACAGATTATCATGATAGAAACATCATTGACAGACAACAACAAACATAGCAGAACAGATGAAATGTCATCGACAAGCCATATTGCAAAACCCTAGAAGACATACGTGACTTCCATAAAACATATCAATATATGTATGAAACAACCATGGATAACACCCGTGTACAAAGTCTAAACACATTGAAAAGCGAATATATTCTATGAAGTGTTTTTAGTGTGTTTAGAAAAATGTATATATATTCTGCGAAGTATTTTTAGTGTCTTTAGAAAAGCGTATATATTTTGCAAAGTCTTTTCAGTGTGTTCAGAAAAGCATATATATTCTGCAAAGCCTTTTTATTGTGTTCAAAAAAACATATATATATTCTGCGAAGTCTTTTCAATGTGTTAAAAGAAGCGAATATATTTTGCGAAGTCTTTTTAGTGTGTTCAAAATCAGTACGTGGGTGTTATGCATGGTTGTTGCACATTAACTACAATCTTGTATACTATATTTTTCTAGCATTTGTTTCAAAGACAATAATTAATACAATAAGGATATGTCATAGTTTTTGTTATGAGAGAAAAGATAATTCAATGTTTTTCTTGGGTGCATTCTTGTATGCTATGTTTATAAGCATTTGTTCCAAAGTCAATAAGTAATACGATGAGGATTTCTTTTGTTCTAGCTTTTTTAAAGAGAAAATATTGGGAAATGGATGACATTGGTGGTTTAGTAGAGCTTCATGGTTCAAGAACTCTTTCTTATTTGGAAAATATCTTACAACCAAGAACCTATGGAGGCCAATAACTAATGATGATTATTAGAGAAAAGTCATAGAATAAATATGAATAATTGATATATATTTAAAAGGACGAACAATAGATTAACTGATCAATATTTCAAAAACTTTAGAATGCTTGCTACCCTTAGGTTTATGGTATTGTAAGATTAATAATTGTGAATTGAAAGAAAATCAAATAGGTCTATATCCCTAGATAATTGGAACATAGGAAATCAAACACATAAATAACCTTAGAAGGGAACATAGGAAATAAAACACATAAATAACCTTTGAAGGATTCTATTTGAGAAAGGACAATTACTACTCACATTGGTTAAATTTTATGATCAAGAGATAATGGAGGCATATCTAAACAATATCATTGAATGTATTTCTAAACATTTCTTTTTCTCATAAAAAAATGGATATAAATTTTGTATTTTTCTTCTTCTCCCAATAGAGTTGATGCTTAAAATATTTGATTGTTTCATAGATAAATTTAAAAAAAACATGGGTTAAAAATTCAATTAATTATTTGCCTAAGAATAAGGATGCCTTAATATATGTCAAATTGGTGTAAATACAATAAGTATGTGGGCCATGTTAAATGGATGGACACTCTTTGTTTGGCTCTTGGTGGAGCATAAAAGGATTGGAATGCAATCATTGCCACTTCTTCAATTCACCCCATTCTATCCAAAAATTTAGTAGCAAATGGGAGGACACTTTATGAAAGGATTTTAGATATCATTATGTTGGTATTTTTGAGTATTATGGTAAAATGTGGCTCTTTATTCTATTTTGAGAATACATATAAAATCATATTATTGATTGCTAAGTAATATGAAATGGAAACTATATCCATTTGTAATCATCCATCTTCAGTTTATCACAATATTTTTATAAAAATATCATTATTTGTTGAAACTCTAACACCATTTTTTTATTAAGAGAAATTTGAGGTTTAAAATGAGTTTTTTAAAGGAAAATAACAAAATAATAGTTAAAACAATAAAATAAGAATTATGAATTTATAAATGAAAAGAAAGAAAACTTTTTTTATAGTATGTTTAGTCAAATATCAAGTGTAGGTTTACTCAAATATCAAGTGGGCACCTCGTAGATGAGGAATTGAATTTTTAGACATCAAGTGGGCACATTAGATTAGGAATTGAATTTTTAGACATCAAGTGGGCACACTAGATCAGGAATTGAATTTTGCATCCAAGAAGTGCCAACTCCATTTGAGTCATTTTGCTAATACATTTTTTTGTTTTAAGGTCCATTGTTGATCTCAAAATTCCCCTAATATTTATTTACTCAAATAATTATTATAAATTTAGTTGTTATTTTTAGGGATTAAATCATTCAACACAATTTGTATATATTAATCTTATTTTTTGAAAGACTCTATTATCATTTTGAATATTATTTGTTCTTTTAAATTTCATTTTGTTAATACATTTTTTTTAGGTTTATTGTTGATCTCAAAATTCCCCTAATATTTATTTACTCAAATAATTATTATATATTTAGTTGCTATTTTCATGAGATTAGACCATACACCACATTTTTATATATTAATCTTATTTTCATAAAAAAATCTTAAACAATGGATATTTAAAGAAAAATTAATATTAGACAAACAAAATGATATTTAGAGAACTATTTATATCCATATAACTTGTTTTTTTTCAAAAATCTGAAATTCAAATTTATGTTATGCAAATAAAAAAACTCTCATTTTACATAAATAATAAAATCTAAATTAATTATAACACATTTGTTTCTCTCATGTGTTATAAATAAATTTATCTTCACAATTTTTACCCCTTGCAAACTTCATTAATATAATTTTATGAAATAAAAAAATAAAACTTTTAAACTATTTCTTTTTTACTTATACTTTTCAATATATCCTTCCCACACATAAGTTATTAACTAATATCTAATATTTTCATTATTTATATTTTATTAATTTTTTACTTGTCTGTATAGAATATTTACAAAAATTATATTTTAGTGTAACACTTGAATATATCCTTCCCACCCATAAATTATTAACAAATATCTAATATTTTCATTATTCTAATTTTATTAATTTTCTAATATTCCATATTAAATTATTTAAAAAATTTATATTTTTAACGTAATGTCTTTAGTTATCTTTTATCCACGAATCACATATCTGAAGTTAAGGGCTGAGTTTTAATTAAGTCTAAATAATTAAGTGTACTATGTTCCAGTTATTAAACCATTATCTGCTTTCGATAATTACGCATATCTAGTTATTAACTATAAGTTATGGCTGTGCCATTGCTTGACACAGACGCCGTCAGCTGGAAAACGAGGGCAAGACTACTCGGAAAGTTTGAGCGATGGAAAATACGGTAATGAAGTCACATGCATGCTCATGGTAGTCATGCAAGAATCCATGTGTTTCGTCTTTATGGACATGCAGAAGATGTATTTAAGAACATTAAATACCGTATAGCATGGAAAATATGGCTTGCCAATTTTAATCAACGATTAACCATTGTCAAACTGCCGGTTAAAGGGCTGGCCCCATCAAGCACCATGATCAACATCAGTAAGTGAGTTTGATTGTTCAATAGTAGCATTCTCCTTATGAGAATTATGACGGAGATTAACTTCCAATTCAAGGTGTTGTTTGCACTTTTGCAAGTCTTAAATGACCTCATCTTTCTTAATCAACTGCTATGACAAGGAATCAAAATCTTGTTTGAAAGTTTGATATATTGATCCAAAAATCTATTGTTCTCTAAGTAAAGAGGGGCTACTTCTTCACAAAACAATTTTATTGAGGCTTTTAAATGGTAAACATCCATATTTCACTTATTATTTTGCTCCTCCAACTTGAAAATTTGCTTCTTCGAAATTGTATTTTCTAACATAGAAAATGATTCAACTTCCTCCAAATCGTCGAGGAGACCAATCTTTTCCAAAAATTTATTTGTAAGATTTTGGAAATATTTTCCCATGAATCTTTGTTATTTTCTTATTGAGAGTGAAGAGAGGCTACTTCTTCACAAAACAATTCCATTGCGGCTTTTAAATAGTAAACATCCATACCTCGCTTATTACTTTTCTCTTCCAACTTGTGAATTTGCTTCTTCGAATTTGTATTTTCTGAATTAGAAAATGACTCAACTTCCTCCAAATCATCAAGGAGACCAATATTTTCCAAAAAACTCATTTGTAAGATTTTGGAAACATTTTCCCATGGTTAATTCCAAATGGTCAATCTTAGTTATTTTCTTATTGAGAGTGTTATGGTTAAGTATGTCATTTGTTTTGCCAGACAAAAATAAAATGCAAATGAAAAACTTTGTTGCGAAATTGATCTGTTTTGTTTGAAATTCCTACATCTTTTACCATGTTGAAAAGAAAATTCACATCACAAAGATAAATACGTACTAAATGAACCAGGAATTAAATTAAACAACCTTTTCCTCATCAAATAATGATACTTGTTTCTAGTCACTGCAAATAATACACATGATAAAATTCACTCAGTTTTTTTCACAATGATACTCAGGTTCCAAATAGGTAATTTTTGAAATATCACTCATTTTTTTTTAATGTTCTGTAGAAATAAACTTACTTCCCCAGAACACGGAAATAAGTTGCCAAAAATCCTTTATGAAAAAAACAAACTTATGCCCCAGAAATGAAGATCCTCAGTAGCCCAATATAACGCCTGTCATGAAGTTGAAATGTTACACGTCACAATCATGCTGAATTCGTTCACAGAACCAGGACACTAATGCTGTTTTCACTCTAAGAGGCAAAAAAAATCCGCAAGCCAGTCGAAACTCAATGCCAAAGTTTGCAAAGATGCAAGCCACGCTTTTTGATGAACCTGCATTAAATTATCAATGGCATGCTTACAATTTATTCATATTAAAAGTACAAATTGTATGATTCAACAACTATTTTCTCAGAAGGATCACGTCATTTTTGTTTTCTAATGAAGGATCCCTGGCTAGTTCAAGACTACCATGTCCCTTATGGTTTTGAATCATTTTTGTCCCATTCTTCATTATATGTATTAACATTGTTTTTTCATACTTAATCAACCAATCATATTTTCACGTACTTTCAACTTTTTAAGTTTATTCATTTATTTCTTATGTGTAGAGATTGAAGTGATTAATTGCTTATATAAATTTATCAAACTTTACAAATAACCTCTACTCGATTGATGGAAGTTATTTTATGATGCATTGTAGATTTTGAAGAAGATATCAAAAGTACCATGGATTGAAAATCTTTAAAGTTTCCATTTCCAAGGTTTTGTATTTTATATTTTTATTCTTGTTTCAAAGACATTGAGCTCAAAGGAAAAGAATTGAGAAAGGGAAGTGAGAGACCATACCATCTCCATCAAAGATTAACTCCCAAGAATTGGATATGGCCAATTTTGAAAAAAACATGAGAGAGAAATTCTATATGCTCAAGTTCTCAATTTTGATTTCGAAGCATAAAAGACAAATCACTTAGAGATAAAATTTAGGTGGAGAAGTTGTAATTTTACTATTATAATAATTATTCTATTTGAAATGAGGAAAAAAATGCAAAGTAAAGTATTCAAATAAAGTTAGAAGGCTAAAAGCCCTGGAAGTCGAAGGTCAAAACTTGAGTAGATAGAAGGTCAAAGCTCATTGGGAGTTTCTATAAGGAAACCTTTGCATTCATACAAGTGGGCCCCTTTTTGACATTGTATGCTATCTTTGTAAGTTAAATAGAGTGAAATTGTTAACTTGTGCTCCATATTCTTGTGAAGTTATCAATGGTTGTGGAATATTCTCGCAATTCACCATGAGCCTTGGTGCTAATGAGGATGGATACTATGACTTGAGAGTGTTGTGCCTTATGAGCATTCTCTAGTCCCCATGTCTATCCTTGCTTGTCATATGCACCACTAATTTGTTGGATGCAATTCTTGGGATTCATAAGCTATCCTTAGTCCTCAAAGAAAAGTTTTGGTTATTGTGTAGATTATAGAGGTGGGATATTCTAATCACCAGCTCTATTTTCCCCCTTAGCTCCAACAACCCAAGAGGGGATCCCCCTTCTCTACAACTACAGGCCCTCAGGTTAACTCCCTCCTTTATGGCTTCCGTGCATGCTTGCCGAAAAAATATCTACATTGGCATACTAGGGATGCTTTTAGGATAGTTATGCATCAATTTTCCATTTAATTTTAATCTCTGTAGTATCCCTTCTTACTCAACTTGGACATCCATATGAATTATAGAGGATGGAATGGAAGGCGTTTGATCATGAATGAAAGAGAATGACCAAGAATTCCCCTTAACACACAAGGTAAATATTAAGTATGCATGTGTCCAACTTAACACTTGACACCAAGAAAGGTCTTTTCCCAACTCCTTGGGATAATTTTGCAAGTTAATTTT
>APFE030150536.1:70482-101176 GCA_000404065.3 Pinus taeda | reverse complement strand
GATGAAGGCATTCTTCTTGGTTACTCTCCACATAGCAAAGCATACAAGTGCTAAAATAAAAGACTTGGCAGAAGTGTTGAAAGCATTGATGTAGTGGTTGATGAGAAGGGATACATCCCTAGACAAGTACATCATGAAGACATCGAAGAAGATGAAGGCTACCTTCAACAGCAGAATGATGAAGAACCTCAAGAAGAACCTGAAGAAGAATCAGAGGAGCAGACAAGAATAGAAGAAAAGACTCCATCCAGATATGTTCAGAAGAATCATCCAGAATCTCAGATTATGGGGCAGAAATAAGCAGGTGTACAAACAAGAAGAACACTGGCAGAAGCTTCAAGCTATTTGGCACTTCTCTCTTCTGTTGAACCACAAAATGTGGCAGAAGCATGCAAAGATGAACATTGGATAAAAGCAATGGATGAAGAACTTGAGCAGATCGAAAAGAATGACACTTGGGAGTTGGTTCCTAGACAAAAGGATAAGAATGTTATCGGAACAAAATGGGTCTTCAAAAACAAACTGAATGAAAATGGAGAAGTAATTAGAAACAAAGCCAGGCTTGTTTGTAAAGGGTATGCGCAGCAAGAAGGAATAGACTTTGAAGAAACCTTTGCTCCTGTTTGCAAAGACTTGAAGCCATTCGAATGTTCCTTGCTCTCTCAAGTTTTCAAAACTTCAAAGTATTTCAAATGGATGTGAAATCAGCCTTTCTGAATGAGACTTGGAAGAAGAAGTATACATTGAACAACCAGATGGGTTCATTCTTGGAAATGATCCAAATCTTGTATGCAGATTGAAAAAGGCTCTCTATGGGCTCAAACAAGCTCCAAGGGCTTTGTACTATCGTTTGGATAAATATCTTCATCAACAAGGTTTTTCAAAAGGATCAGCAGATAGCAATCTTTATATAAAAGTTGAAAATGACAAATTGCTAATACTTGTTGTGTATGTAGATGACATTATTTTTGGCGGCAATGAAGAAGCTATGAGTCAAACTTTGCCTTGGTCATGCAGAAAGAATTTGAAATGTCCTTGCTGGGAGAACTAACATATTATCTTGGTTTGCAAATCCAACAAAAGGAAGGAGGAATCTTTTTATCTCAAACCAAGTATCTCAAACAGATCTTGAAGAAATATGGCATGGAAGATGCAAAACCAGTATGTACACCCATGGTCACAGGATGTAGCCTCGGTGCAAATGATGAATCTGCAGCAGTACATCAACCAACCTACAGATCTATGATTGGAAGTCTACTTTATTTGACAGGTACTCGACCGGACATCATGCATGCAGTTGGAATAGTTGGTAGATTTCAGGCAAATCCAAAGGAGACTCATCTTTAGGCAGTAAAGAGAATTTTCAAATATCTTCAAGGGACACAAAATTATGGCTTATGGTATCCTAGAGATACATATCTCACACTTCATGCTTATACAGATGCAGATTGGGCGGGAAGCGTGGATGACAGGAAGAGCACAAGTGGTGGTGTGTTCTTTATGGGTTCCATATTAGTATCTTGGTTCAGCAAGAAATAGAGTTCAATTGCCTTGTCTACAGTGGAAGCGGAATATTTTGCTGCTGCATCTTCCTGCACTCAACTCCTTTGGATGATGCAGACCTTGTAGGATTTTCAAATCACTTTTACACCACCTATCTCTATCTTATGCGATAACACAAGTGCAATCAGCATCTCAAAGAATCTCGTCATGCATTCAAAAACCAAGAACATAGCAATCAACTATCATTTTCTCCGGGAACAAGTGCTTGAACAAAAGGTCAAGTTGGAGTATGTTCCTTCTAAGGAACAAGTTGCTGATATTCTCACCAAACCATTTCCCAGGGAGACTTTTGAATACCTCAGGAAAAAGCTGGGAGTTGTTGATGCATCATCTTATTGTTGAGACTCTTCTGATTGTTGGATGTACGCATGATTCATCTGAGGTATATGCGTACATGTGCTGGGTTGTGACACAGGTTCAGGGGGAGCATATAATCCATTGTTGGCATTATGGAGGATGTACAAAAGGAGATCATGGAAGCTGGTCTGAATATAGCTGCAATATGTCTCTATCTCTTTCTTGGTCATTAATGATGTCTGGTGGATTATGGTTCTTCTTTGCAGATCTGGTTCATATTCAGGAGGAGCATGTTCTTAGGGGGAGCATAACCCTTTGCCGTTGACGTCAAAGGGGGAGAATGTCGCTGAAGTTTTTGAGGTTGCCATCAAGTCCAAAGGGGGAGATTGTTGGCATTATATTTCTGGTATGGTTATATGATTCAGATGTTGTACTTGATGGCAACACCCATGGCAAGGCTCTCAATATGATGAGAATTAAGAAGTACGCAGGAGAACAGTTCAGAAGCTGCGTACCCGTAGGTACGCCGTCCAAGGACCGCAGCCAAACACGCAGGACAACCATTCAGGAGGTGCGTACCCACAATGCACTCATTTCAAGGTAGAGAAAAGCACACGTGGGGTTTCTTATGTTTAAATCTTTGGTATTTAGCCGACGGTATTTCTGTTATTATGGTTTTGGCTCGTGTTATTGATCCATGATTTGAGGAAGAGCTTGCCTATATAAAGCAAAGGAGATCATTTGGCTTGAGTATGCTTTTGGGTTGAATATCTTAAGCTCTGAAATATTAGGTTGTTGTTTCAAAGGCTTGATCTATATGAAAGTGAAGTGGAAAGCGAATCTGTGAAGTGTGATCTCTCGAGCGCTTGATCAGATTTGGGCATCCGTCTAACTGTAGTACACTGGTGATCTGCAAATTCAGCCCTAATTAGAAGTACGCAGGTGTTTAACGGTGCCTCTGCGTAGGGTACGCAGAGCAAAAACAAGCGAACTACGTGGGTACGCAAAGCAGAATAAGGGTAACTGTGTGGGTACGCAGAGTAGAAGAAAGGTCATTGTGTGGGTACGCAGAGCAACAGTGGTTCAGGTGCGTACGCACAGTCAAAGTACACGGCGCGATAGTATTTCTCGGTGTGTGACTGCTGTGGCAGTACGCGGCGCAATAGTGCATCTGGGTGCGTACTGTACGCAGCGCAATAGAAGAAGCAGTGCGTGGGCACGCAGTGCAGCAGAAGGAACTCTGCGGGTATACACAGAGAAGTAGAGGGTGAAGTGCGTAGCGACGTAAGCCAGAGAAAGGAAAGTTGCGTATCTGTCTTAAGATCTTTTATTGACTGATGTTTCTGTTGATAAGGTGATCTGGGTTTAGTTTACTGTTATTGTGGATCTGGTTATCTGGGTGATTTACTGGTACTTGATGATCATTTGATATTTATAGATCCAGTTTGAAAATTTATGAAAAGTGGTCCTTGAAAGAAAAGAAGTAGGGGGTTGTAGCTCCCTTCCAGGAGAGACTGGAAAACGAGAGAGAGTTGTAGCTCTCTGCAGGTTGCAACCTGCATACTGGCAAAGGTCTGCACCAGTACAAGACCATTGTAAAAGGAGTTTCTAATTTGAAAGAAGATAGAAACATATTGCAGCAGGTGGTTTTCAGCCACATTGGGTTTCCACCTTATATCTGGTGTTCTTTGATGTGACTTTCTGTTTTTCTTTTTCATGCTCATTATTTTATGGTACTGATATGCAAAAATAATTCAAAGTGTAAATAAGGAAGATTTGTTAAAAGAACTAGATAATACTAATTCACCCTCCCCTCTCAATATTATTTTCAACAAGATTGTCATAACTAACTAGTTCTCATGATTGTTGAATAGTCCCCTTAGCATTCATTGCATTGGGTTATGCTCACACGGGTGAAGAAGTAAAATTGAAACTAGTGAAATAAATCGCATAGCGTCAATCATCACTTCTGGGGCTTACACCCAGTAACCAGGACTTCCCAGGAGGTCACCTATACTAGATCGCCTCTGGCTCAAGCACGCTTAACTGTGGAGTTTTCCTCACAATCAAACCCACTTAGCTTGATACCACATTTTCAAAACGTTAGCAAGTATTATGCCTGACAAAATATTCAGGTATAGTTCCCTTCACTCTTTTGAATTAAGTATTGGGTTTTTATGTAGTGCATTATATTAGATACCATTTTTTGGGATTCAATTGTCTTAAGTAAGTCATTCATCTACGACCATTTCCATGAGAGGTAGTTGTAACTGACTAATTTCTCATGATTTTTGAATAGTCCACTTAGCACTGATTACATTAGGTGATCCTCACAGAGGTGAAGAAGTGAGATTGAAACTAGTGAAATAGATCACATAGCATCAATCATCATTTCTGAGGATTTTACCTAGTATCTAGGACTTCCCGGGAGGTCACCCATCCCAGATCACCTCTAGCTCAAGCATCCTTACTATGGACTTGTCACCACAATCAAGCCCACTTAGCTTGCTACCCCATTTGTAAAATCTTAGCAAGTATTGTGCCTCATGAATCATTCAAGTAGAGTTCCCTTCACTCTTTTGAATTAAGTATTGGGGGTTTTCATAGTGCACTATATTAGATATCATTTTTTGGGATTCAACTGTGTTAAGTAAGTCATTCATCTATGACGTTTCAATGAGAGGTAATCGTAATTGACTAATTTCTCATGATTTTTGAATAGTCCACTTAGCACTCATTGCAGGTGATGCTCACAGGGGTGAAGAAGTGGGACTGGAACTAGTGAAATAAATCACATAGCGTCAATCATCAATTCTGACGCTTGCTCCTAGTAACCACAACTTCCCTGGAGGTCACCCATCCTAGATCGCCTCTAGCTCCAGCGTGCTTAACTGTGGAGTTTTCCCTAATCAAGCCCACTTACCTTGCTACCCCATTTGCAAAACCTTAGTAAGTATTGTGTCTCATGAACTATTCAAGTAGAGTTCTCTTCACTCTTGTGAATTAAGTATTGGGGGTTTCCGTAGTGCATTATATTACATATAAGTTTTTGGGATTCAACTACGTTAAGTAAGTCATTCATCTATGAACATTCCTATGAGAGGTAGTCATAACTGACTAATTTCTCATTATTTTTTATTTGTCCACATAGCACTCATTGCATCAAGTGATGCTCATAGGGGTGAAAAAGTGGGATTGAAACTAGTGAAATGGGGTACCAAGCTAAGTGGGTTTGGTTGTTGGGAAAGATCCACAGTTAAGCGCTCTTGAGCCAGAGGTGATTTGGGATGGGTGACTTCCCGGGAAGTCCTCGTTACTAGGTGCAAGCCCCAAAAGTGATTATTGACACTATGTGATTTATTTCACTAGTTTCAATCCCAATTCTTCACCCCTGTGAGCATCACCAAATGCAAAGAGTTCTAAGTGGGCTATTCAAAAATCATGAGAAATCAGCTAGTTACGACTATCTCATATGGAAATGGTCATAGATGAATGACTTACTTAAGGCAGTTGAGTCCCAAAAAATGATATCTAATATAATGCACTATGAAAACCCCCAATACTTAACTCAAAAGAGTGAAGGGAACTCTACTTGAATGGTTCATGAGGCACAATATTTACTAATGTTTTGCAAATGGGGTAGCAAGCTAAGTGAGCTTGATTGTGGGGAAAACTCCACACTTAAGTGCGCTTGAGCCAGAGGGGATATTGGATGGGTGACTTCTCGGGAAGTCCTTGTTACTAGGTGCAAGCCCTAGAAGTGATGATTGACGCCATGTGATTTATCTCACTAGTTGCAATCCCACTTCTTCACCCTTGTGATCATCAATCGATGCAATGAGTGTTAAGTGGATTATTCAAAAATCATCACTCGATGTAATGAGTGCTAAGTGGACTATTCAAAATTCATGATAAATTAGCCAATTATGACTATCTCCCATGATTGTCATAGATGAATAAATTACTTAACACAGTTGAATCCCAAAAAACGATATCTAATATAATCCACTATGAAAACCCCCAATACTTAATCCAAATGAGTGAAGGGAAATCTACTTTAATGGTTCATGACGCACAATACTTGCTAAGGTTTTGCAAATGGGGTAGCAAGCTAAGTGGGCTTCATTGTGGGGAAAACTCCAAAGTTAAGCGTGCTTGGTCTAGAGGCAATGTGGGATGCGTGACCTCCCAGGAAGTCCTGGTTACCAGGTGCAAGCCCTAGAAGTGATGATTGACGCTATTTGATTTATTTCACTAGTTTCAATCCCACTTCTTCACCCCTGTGAGCATCACCCGATAAAATGAGTGCTAAGTGGACTATTCAAAAATCATGAGAAATTAGTCAGTTGCAACTACCTCTCATGGAAATGGTTATAGATGAATGACTTACTTAAGAATGTTTCTATTAAATACTACTACCTCATTTTCACCTTCGAAATATGTTACTGAATGTTTGATTTGTTTTTCTCGGTTGATTCTGATTTGATTCAACCTTCCATTAAATGGGAGCCATAATTGAGACCAATCAGTGGCAAAATAACCGTGTAGTTTTTCTAACCAATCTCTACTAAGAATTAAACCATAGAAATATGGGATATCTGCAACAAGTATATCAATTTTTTGACTAACTTCGGGGTTTGAAGATAATCTAATAAGAACTAAATTCATTTTTCCTATGACTTTGAATTTTTTCCTATTGAATTGCACAATGTGAAATGTGGTTTTTTGGGGTGACATGTATAATTTCGGGCAAACTTAATACGACATGATATTTAAAGAAGCCCTTGAATCTACCAAGCAGTAATGTACATTTTTATTAAATATTCCAAAAGCTAAAAGAAAAGGAGGAGTATGTGAGTTAAACATGTCACCTATCATAATAGCATTAGAGGAACCGAATAGTGGATGAACAACAGGTTTACCCATTCCGTTAGAAGCTTTGGTTACCACAATAGTAGGAAGAGGAGAAGCATGTATTGCATTCAACTCTTTTATTAAAAATTTATGTTGTTGTTTAAGTTTAGTGAGTTCATGGAGGGAAATGTTTCCTGTATTTTCTTCATATGTTCATCTATATTACACCCAATAGTATGTGAAACTACTAAGGTTATCGATGAAGATGGATAATTGGATGAATATGGAATTTCTTGGGGAGAAGTGGAAGTGGATTTTTTAATAGCAGCTTTATCTTTAGTCGTGGAAGTTGAAGGCTTTTGTTTCTGAATTCGTTGTTTCAGATCAACTAAACCTTTACTTCTTTCACTAATAGGTAATGCTTCATATTCATTTTCACTATTAGAAATAGGAAGCATAAATTCTCACATTCCATTTAACTCAGCTTTTTTTTCATCTTGGGATTCATTAACGGAAAATGCTACTTCTTCCTCACCTTCATCATTAGTTTCTGCATTAGAGATCATGTTTGCAGGTTGTGGATTAGGTGGTTGATTTCTTCTTAATGGTCTAGAAGGATTTTTGGAAGAGGATTCAAATACTTGTTTTTTGATCTCTACCATCTCATTAGAAAAAAATTTAAGGACTTGTTGTAAGCCTTCAAAATCAAAGGGATCTATTATCACTCTAAAATTTCCCTAGAGTTTTTATCTTGTACCAAAATAAATATTAGAGGTAACCACAAACCTACTTTTGAGTCTAGGATATAGCCTTCCTAATGCTCAGAGAGGGCTCTCTCTTTGTGATTTAACTTTGTTGAGTTAATTGATTCTAGGCAAGTTATTTAAGCTTGGATTGGGTTTTGATTTTTATTTGGTGGTGGAATCACTAACTTGGATGTATAGAGGGATGTTCTTTACCATTGGGCTACTCAGTCAAGTGTCAAGAAAACAGGACTGACTCATGTTCTAAAGACTGTGCTTACAAGGCAAGGTAGCTGAGTAAATTCAGATCTTTTAGGCTGGATACTGAAGTGGTTTTCAATCGGGGTCAAGGAGTAGTTAAGGGTTCCTCAAATTGAATAGCGAAATATATGAAAGAGGTTAATCGAAAATAGGGAGAAATGAACGACAAAGTGTACTTAAACAAATTTTGTAATAATCTTCCAGTTATTTCATTCAATTTATATAACATGCAAGTATGTGAAACACTTAAGAAGATAACAATTTGACAAACACAAAATACTTCACTGAAGTGGCCCAACACATGAATCCTGTAATGCAATGTCTTTATTACTCAGTCCAATCTACTTACTTAAAAAAATGGTACAATGAACCCTTATGTTTCAAATCAATACAACTATAGAAATGTCAAGCAATCCACCCTCTATACTTCGAATTATGAGGTATTTATACAACAATTATTACAAAATATCCCAAACTATTTTGGGAATTATTGAAGGAAAAGGAAAAATCTTCATGCAAGAAGATAGAGACATATATGTAACTGCTACAAGCTATCCTTGTTTATTTGGCTTTGTTGTTAGATCTATTGCTTCTTTTTCTCCTTTGTTGTTTGTCTTCCACGCTAACTGTTCTTTTACTTTGCCTTTTTACTGATACTCTTTCATCTAATACTCTTTTACTTAGCTAACCTACTAGTTTTCTTTTACTGCTCTGTATCCACTGTTTACCTTACATTTTCACAATAAATCATTTAATTTTTCCCAAGTCTCTGTATCTGGTAATTTAATTTTTACCATTCTTCTATAGACTTCATCAACTTTTGTGTATTTTAAAAAGGGGGGCTTGTTTACAAAAAGGTGTTTTACCTCATGTTGGAGGTAAAAGAGGTTCTCAAAAGACTAGTAAAGAACCTTTCCTGTAGGCATCCCTTTCATAGAGGAAGTATTGGCTTGCTCTCTTGCCACTTCTCTGATTTTCCTATTATAGTCTTGATGTGGCATTAACCTGTCACTTATTACCAATGTATTTGGCAGACCTTTCTACCTCAAAGCATCAAATTTGACCATGAACTTGCCTATAGCTACCTCCATGGTTTGCAATTTTTCCTCAAGTTGCATCATTAAGTTCCTCTTGGTGATTACTTTATTCACCTCCAGTATAGTGCCAGTTTTGTCAGCTATGTCAAGCTCCCGCAATTCATATTTATTCTTTGAGTTAAGGAATTGGATTATTCTTGAGGCTTCTTCTAGCATATTTCCAAATTTAGATTTAACTCTTTGAATTACTTCAATAGCCTCTTTGACTAAATCATTTTGTTCAAAGATAACTTGTATATATGGCCAAATATCATTGACAAAGTCAATGATATTGGCCCATAGTTGTTATTTTGCTTGGGCAAGTGGCTCCTTCAATGTTAATTCCTTTTCCAAGTTCTTTATCCTCTCAGTCAACCTGTTTGACTTCTGTACTTCATTTTTATGCATGATCTGAGCTAGTTTCTTCTCATCCTCTAGACTTCTTATCAGTTCTTTAAGTCTATTTATTTTAGTGATCTGAATGGACGTGTCCCCCATGGCTTTGACCACTTTACTTGCTTCATCACTTGGATGAGTTGATGTTGTTGTTGAACATGTTGTTGATGTAGTTACTGTTGCAGTTGGAAATGATGTAGCTAGTGGAGTTGTTGGGGCGGTTGAAGCTTCCAGAGTTGAAGGAAATGTTGCATTAACTGTAGGAATAGTAGTGGCAGTGGCTGTCTCAAGGCTGGCTTGTTTCAGCTGTATTAAATCATCTAAATCATTCTCCATTTCTTTCAATTGAGAATTTAGTTGAAGAATGAGATCCATCATTTCCTCTTGCTAGGCTTGGTTCTCTAGGACCTCCTTGTTCTGTGGACGTTCAGAAGGAGACAACTTCAGTTGCTTCTTTAAAGAAACGATATCCTCATTTTTCTTCTTTATTAGTTTTTCTGAAGCCTTGATATCATTTGGATTATACCCAACTTCAATCACCATGTCTTCTAATGACTTGATTATGTTATCCTTTGCCTGCGATGATGCTTTCTCTAGCTTAAAATATGTTGTGATGCTATCTAGATAGTTTTGAAGCTTCTGAACACTCATGGCCTTGTTGGTCATCGTAGTGTAAATCATTTCACCTACCTTCTTATGAATTCACTTTGATCAATAGGGTGAACATCCCTAGCCAAAACTTCAAACTTTATCTTCCTATATTTTGCTGACGATCTAGGTAGCTGCACTATAGGCTACATAAAGGTCATTTGCATTTTACCATTTTTAATGTCAAAGGCTGACATTAATCTATTATGATTGGAAGGTGTCTGTTCGAAGTACTGGGGATATATTTCAGTGTTTAATGCCTCATTCCTCAACCTGATTTCCTTATAATTCTCTTTTATATATTTCTCTTTATCCATTGGTTTTTTGGATGAAGAGACTTCAATACTAAGCTGTTTTTCAATAATTTGAGTATTTGAGGTGGAAGGGTGATGATTTTCCACTAAAACTGATGAACCTTTACTCTTTCCAACCATTGTGTCAGTATCAGTGATTTCAATTGTCTCAATGGTGTCTTCTTGGTCAGTTACACAATTAAGCTTGGGCTTCTTCTTGTAAATGATTTCAAACCTGTAATTTGTAGTATCCATTCCAGAGTTGGAACCTTCTTCCCTGGTTCCTTTTACATTTCTTTCCTGCATGGCTGGAGTCTATAGAATGGGACTAATACCCATATGTTCATGTAGGCTTGGAACCTATAGAAAGAAACTAGTATTTATCTGCTTTTCCACATCTATTAAGGTATTTTCCACATCTACCAAAGTATTCTCCAACCACTCTGACTGGTTGGCATACCTTTCAATGTATGGCCTGGGCTCATGTATGAAAGGACTTAATTTGATTTTGAGCCTTAGTTTATGTATGACTCCATTAGGGTCATACTCCCACATAAAACTTCTATTTAAGTTCATTTTATGTAAGATTTTCTCTGCTTCTTTTCCAGCTTCCCTATTATTACAAATAAAAGGGCCCAATTGGTTTTTGATCTTGAATTGAGTTTTCTTTCTAGCTGACAGAAAATTAACCTCATCAGAGTTTATGATCTGCCTGAAATACTCTAATGCAAATATCCTCATGGGGAGGTATTTCTATAGCTTGTAAGGAGAGAGTTGGCATCCATATACCCTGATTTCAGTGTGGTCTTGGTATAGAAACCACTCTTCCACTCTATTATTTTTAGAAAATTGTATATCTCTCTTAATCTCATCATTGATCCTAGATTGATTGCTACTAGTTAGCATGTTTACAACTAGATGCACAAAGGAATCAATGAACTCTTTGTAATTGAAAATAGTGGAGTACTTTTCGATTAAACATGTCCAAAATATGACTAATCTAGGATGGCCCTAGTGTCCAAATTCTAGATATTGACTGGAAACTTATCTGACTGAAAATATAAAAACATGTCGAACAACACTGAAGAAAATTTAAATACTCTTTCATTTGGCCACCTAATCAATTGATCATGGATTTTGTCTACCAAGAACTACGAAAAATTGAAGACTATTGTTGTAGGCTTGCCTAGGCAAAAAATAGAAAAGAAAGCAAGTACAAGTTCATCTCCAAATTCATCTGTAGGATACCCAAGGATACAAGACAGCATGGTTATAATTTGTCTGGATTTTTCAGAAAAGATTGTGTTACAGTATGGACGACTATCTATAGGAGTATGAGACTCTTCTAGGATGAATGTTTGAAAGATTTGGGCCCTCTTAGGAAGGTCTAGCTTGATGTAAAGTTCAAGAAAGGCTTCAATGGAAAATGGGGTTTAATTTGGACTTGGCTGGATCTACAGCATTTGATTTATGGTTTCAACAGTGATTGTAAATAAAATCTATTAGTCAGGAGAAACTATGGTTCTTTGACTTGGAATATAGCAAGCTTGGCAGAAGTGGATGATTTCTGGGAATAGGTAGACCTGTGGGAACAAGTATTTGGGCAAATTTGATTCCCATAGATGAATGTCATCATTCTGGTTTAGGAATTTATCTTTACTCCAACTGTGGAGTTTTAATAGATGGCTAGACATGGCTGTGTATTTAATTTCGAAATCTATGTCAGCCAATGGGAGGTGGTCACTGTCTAGGTGAGGGGTTTGCAGGGGGTTTTCACTCAGGATGCTTTGGGAAGCCATAATTTGGTTTGTTCTACTGAATTACTTTTTCTTTGGCTTTAGGAGTAAGGTCAGAAGCTCTGGAATAGTGGGGAGGGTAATTACAGTCTGTAGAAAAGGGATTTTGAATGCACAATAAGGTTTTCTTCAGTCTATCAAGCTTTTCCAATTAATTTAATTAGTTAACCTTTTGATAATTAGTGTGCATATCTTAAATTACAGGGTCGTTTTGGTTCTTTCATGAATACCTGGAAAATGATGATTTGGCATGCAAACAAGGTTTTATGGTAGCAACAGAGGTTTCTGAGGCTTCATTTGTCTATTTGTTGCTTCAATTTGGTGTTTGCAACGTCTTTCGGTTGCAAAAGGTGGTTAAAATGGTTGCGCAGAGGTTCAAGGTTTCAAAATTGGTTAACAAAGGTTTTTGCAGTGAAAATGAGTGAAAAGAGTAAAAGGCATCTTTTTCATCTTTTTAACCAACAACAGTTACATTTTGCCACGAGATTTGATAAGTGAATAGTGGGTAGTTTTCTTTTATGTGGGGAGGTGGTTTTATGCCATATCAAACTGCTTTTGGGTGGAGGGTGGTATTTTTCATGAGCACATGATACAACTTGGTGTGACCACGTAACGGAATAGTGCTCGGTCGAAATTGTGAATCTCACATGCTTTTGGACCTTTAACTGTCAGATGATGAAACTACGCGATATGGATATGCGTTGTTGGATCTAAGGTTGGAGATCGAAGGGATATCGTGTAGCGAAGTTGCACGGATGGAGTTGGGATGTGGTTGGTGAGGCCCGGGGTTAAATAATATGGTGGGTTTAATACTTTCTAAGGTTTAGTGAGGGTAGGGAAATTATAGTGGGGGTTCATATATATAAAGCGGGACTTTAGAAAATAACTTAGGATAAAGGGTTTAGTAGGTTTTTATGGAGAAGGGAAAATTAATAAGGGGGGAAAGTATTATTTGTAATGGGAATGGGTTTCACACTAGGGAAAGGGGTTTTGGGAAGGGGGAATGATTTTTAAAGGGTAATGCTTAGGGAAATGTGTGAAACTAAGGGAAAAAAGGTCAAAATGAAGGGAAAGGGTTTTCACAAGGGTAAATGAAGAGGGAAGGGGTGCTTTGGAACCAAGAAGGGGACAACATTAGGGGATGGAAATAATGAAGGGCTAACAAGGGGAAATTAATAAACTAAGTATGTGGGGGTCTAGTGAAATGAGAGTAAATTAGTAAATAGCTTTAGTGAATGTCATTTCTCTTTGACAATTCCTCTTGCACATGAAACATAGGATTAAGCATGATGAAGGTGATTTTGACTTAGCAACCTTTTGCACTTGCAAAAATTCTTCTACCTACCCTTTATTTACCCTAGGATTTTCTCTTCATTAATTTGGTGCATTTGACCTTGCTGACCCTTTATTTTATTTTTTTTATAAGTAAACTATCTAATTCTAACCTTATAACTTCCAATGGCTCAGATTAAACTGATGCGTTCATTATTTTTCTCTACCTAACTACTAATATGCCAAGATTAAATAGTTTGGCGAGAATTTTATTCTCTACCTATTAAAATGAAATTTAAAGCATGAATGAATCAAGATTAAACTATTTGACCATCATGGATTGTGGCATTTTTTGACAAGTTGCACACAATCTTATTTTACAAAGTAAAGTAAAAAGTAGTGGCATTTGAATTTGCACACTTTCACGATTGATTGTTATATCTTTTTTTGGGTTCATATTTTTATATCTTTTTGATATTTTTCTTTCTTTTATTCCTTTGATTATTATTTTAGGACTTACCATCTTTACATTTTTTATTTTTAATATGGGAAAATATTTTGCAGAAAGAAAAAGTATGTACAATATTACAAGACTAACCATAGCCAATTCAAAATTATGAATCATATTATTATATGACCCTAATAGTGGCTCCACATGGGGATGGAATTTCTTTGCTAAATGTCAAGAACTTTAAGATCAGTAGCCTTTGAAACTTTGACTGAGGTTGCCTTGTAACTACTTCTCTGTGATCATCTTTATTCATACATATGATGGTACACCTTTCAAAGCTCAAGACCTTCGCTTCAAGCTTCAACCTCAAAAGAAATTCATCCAATCCAATCTAAAATTTGTAATGTTATGTACAATAAGCAGAGTAAACAAATGAAATAATATTAATCTGTGGACAAGTAATGCTTCCGCATTCTACCATTGACTGGTCCACCTAGTAGATCTGTTCCATCTAGCTGTCTCAAGAAGAATGCATTGTTACCTTTGTAACCATAAATGATATAAGGGCCTTGCAGTAGGTAATAAAATTTAGCATGTTTACCCTTTTCTTCTCTTCTGGAATCCCATTTGAGTACTTTTTCACCTATGTAAAAATCATCAGCTTTTGTTTTCTTGTCAAAAAATCTTTTTGATTTTATCCTGGATCACTTGTGAATTGACATAGACTTCTTCTCTAGTTTGCTGCAAATGTATTGTCCAATTTATCCTCATTTAGATATCATTGGATTTTACCTGCAGTTCTTGAATCATTTTTGTCACTGGTACTCCTAAAGAAGATGGGAAAACAACATCCATTCCATATACTAGCTGGTAAGGAGATGTACCAATGGATTTTTAGGTAGTTAGTCTGTCTGCCCATAAGGCATTAACCAAATGTTTGTTCCAAGTCTTCTTATTGTCTTCTAGTAGTTTCTTGATGATATTAAAAAGGCTTTTTTCTAGGATTCTACAAGTCCATTACCTTGAGGGTAATAGGCAGTGGAATGGCCAAGGGTAATGTGATATCTGTTACAAAAGTCTACCATTTTCTTGGATTTGAAAGCAACTTCATTATTAGTAATGATCTTTTATGGGTATCCAAACCCAGAAAAGATGTTGTTCTCAAGGAATGAAATGATGACAGAGATTGTGGCTTGTTTAGAAGGGATGGCTTCTATCCATTTAGTGAAGTAGCTAGTGGCCATCAAAATCCATTTATGCTGGGCTAAGGAGGATGGGTGAATTTCCCCAATGAAGTCCAAACCCCATTGTTGAAAAGGAATTTCTGTGGAGATGGGTTTGAGAGGTAATGGTAAGAGTTTCTTTTTGCCTTCAAATATTTGGTACTTGTGATAGGAGGTCACATATTTCTTGACATCTTCAAAAATGGTGGGCCAGTAAAAACTTGCCCTTAAAATCTTACCAGTAGTTGTTTTCCAGTATAGATGTCCTCCACAATCTCCTGCATGAAATTATTGCATAACTTTGTCTGCGTCATATTTTAATAAACAATTCAATAAAATGCCACCATTATCTTTCCAAAATAAAGAATTATCTATGACATAATATTTGATTGATTTCATTTTCAAAAAGCTACCCTTAGTTCTAGATAAACTAGGAGGAACTTGTAAATTTATTAAAACAAATATGATATATGCATACCAAGGTGAATCTATGAAAGCTTCACTAATCTGTGGAGTTGCCGTCTCTTCATGATCATCTAGGGCACCGATGAAATTTATATCTATAACCTGACAGTTCGATTCAATCATGAGTTTAGCTAAACGTTGGCCTTTGATAAGTATTTTTGGCTTTATTTCAATGTCATATTCCAAAATGGTGGCAATCCATTTGCCTCTCTTTCCTTCAGGCCCATTCTGTGTTAAGATGTCCTTTACCACTAAATTTGGGACATATGCAATGATGTGTGATTATAAGATGTAAACTCTGAAATATTTAATAACTTTCACTAAAGAAAGTTCTTGGTTTTCCATTATGTTGTACTTTAGTGTAACATCTCTCAAATATCTGCTAAAAAATGCAATAGGCTGCTCATAACCTTGATCATTATTTTGCAACAAGACTACTGCAATAGTGTGTTTTGAAGCAAAAGAAAAAATTATAAAATCCTTTTGGAAATCAGAATTTATAAGTGCATGTGTTTTAGTAAGGGCTTCTTTGATTGCCTCAAAAGACTGCTTAGCCTCTACTATCCACTTAACAGTTGAATCTTTCTTTAACATGTTATTTAATTCTCTGATTAATTTTGCCTAGTTAGAAATGAATCTTCTAAGAAAATTATTTTACCTAAAAATGATTGCAATTCTTTAATGTTCCTAGGATGACTGATGTTTAGGATTTCCGCTATTCTAGTTGGATCTATTCTAATTCCGTCTTTTGATATTATGTGTCCCAAGAGTTTACCTTCTTCTAGCCCAAAGAGTGCATTTTTTGGATTCAAGGATATGCAAAATTTTCTACATTTAGTAAAAACTCTTCTTAGATGATCTATATGTTCATTATCTGATTTGGAAAACACTATAATGTCCTCTTAGTAAATAACTACAAATTCATGGATTTCTTTTGCAAAAGCTATGTCCATTTCTCTTTGGAATGTTGCTCCGAAATTCATCAATCCAGAAGGCATATTTAAATACATGAAATTACCCCAGGGAGTGATAAATGCAGTCTTTGCTTGATCCTCTAGATGAACTAAGATTTGGTTGTATCTAGGGAAGCCATCAAGTAATGAAATTCTAGATGACCCTACTATCCTCTAGCGAATGTGGTCCATTTTAGGGATGGGATAGCTATCTTTTAATGACACTTTCTTCAAGTTTCTGAAGTCCACACAGAGTTGGATTTCTCCTATTTTCTTTCTTGTGGTGACTAACTTAGAGACCCAATCTAAATATCTAATTGGCACTATAATTTGTGCATCATGCATGCTTTTTACTTATTTTTCAATTAATGGCATAAGAACTAGATTAATTCTCCTAAGATTTTGTTTAAAGCATTTCTAATCTTCTTTCATGGGCATATTATGTTGAATAATGCTGGTACCACAAGGCTTGAGGTCTTCATAACTCCAAACAAAGACATCTTGAAATTCTTTAAACAGACTTATGTATTTGAGCTTTTCATCTGCAGGTAATGCTTTGGATATTTTAATAAGCTTAGGTTTTTCTTTTGTTCCTATGTTACATTCTTCTATATCTTATCTTAAAGGGTCCAATTTTTGTTTTCTAACTACATCATTTGAATCAAATGAATCTTATAATGGGACTAATCCCTTAGGCAAAAATTTATTTTTAAGGTTCAAAATCTTAGAATCATCATTGATTATTTCTTCTATTTCTACTTTTTCTAGGTTATCTATTTCTACTTTAGTGAATTTAGTGGATTTATTTAAGTCTAAATAATTTATACCTATCTGACTATTTATGATGTTATCTACTGTACAATCAATATCTATGTTACAGTTTTGGAATTCTCCCTCAGCATTCATGAAATTATAGATTTGAGAATCTTGTGAAAAAAATTGGCAATATTTCAGATTATCATGTATAACAGGTCTATGTCTTACTTCAGCAGTGTACTTGTGGTTGGGTTGAAAAGGTAATTTGCAAGTGCTAGAAAATGTAGCAAAATTGTAAGCTTTCATGTTCTATTTCCTAGGAATAGTAGGAAAATCAGTTTCAAGAAGTTCCTTAATCAGATCTAGAACAATTTCTCTGTATTGCCTGTCTAGGATTATTCACAAAATACTCTCCTTTAATTTGTTTTATGATCAATTCCGAGTCTCCCATGATAGAAACTCTCTTGGCTCCAAGTTTTCTTACAATTTGCAATCCTAATATTAAAGCTTCATACTTTTCCATGTTGTTTGTGCATTTAAAGTTTAATCTAAAGGCATGACCTTCAGAATGATTATTTTCCATGTTGTGAGTCCAAACTCCTGCACCTTCCCCTAATCTATTTATAGAGCCATCAAAATCTAAATGCCATAGAGACTCAAGTGTTATGTTTTCACTCTCAGGTGCTTTGTATTTTTCTTCTACATTTGTGATTTGATTTTTGCCATTGTCTGAATTATACAAGATAAATGAGTCCATATCAGAATGCATGGAGTATATAGGGTAATTTTGTGGTTTTTCTGAATTACTTACCATGTATTTCATCAAGGTTTCTCTGTAAAGCTTTCTTTGCTGACCAAATACAGAGATGGTAGCATATGACATGTCTAACTGTAGATATCCCTGAAATTTTTCTCCCCATGAGAAAGATAATAGCATTCCATACTTGGGTGGGATATCAACATCTACTATTTCCATAATAATACTCTCTATTCGGCACTAGACTAGAGTCACACACAAATATTTAATTAGGCCGAGGCATTTGACTTGGCTATAATAAAAGGAAAACATGTCCTTGTAGGGTGTGGTGATATCTAAATTTAATCTTTCCATGATTTCTTTAGGCATTAGGTTATGAGATGCCCATGAATCTAGCATAGCATTATGTAAATTTTATCTTGAACGTTTAAGCTAATGTAGAATGGAGGGATACACCCTTGTTTATGTTTTCCATTTACTTTAGACCAAATATTAACTCAGGTTGATCATCATTAAGGTTTACAGCATCTTTGCCTTCACCTATGTTTAGTGTTTCAGTAATTTGTGCTTTGTATGATTCATTTTTCACTAGCTATTTCAAAGGAACTGATATTTTCAATTTGGCTATCTCAGTCTTAGTTTTGAATGGCACTTGAGTTTTGCTTGATTGTATGAGATCTTCCTTAGAAATTGGGGTTTGTGTACCAGAAGTTTTGTTTTGAATTTTCTTATTTGGAATAGTTTGAGTAACAATTGAATTTTGAGTTCCAGCTGAAGTTATCTCTATACTTTTTGGGTTGGAAGTCTCCTAAGTTCCTTTGGGGAGAATTTGTAGAACCTTGGTCACAGGAGCTTCTGCTATTTTTCTAGTTTGGGTTTGGACTGATTTCTTAGTGGGAACTTTTGTATTCTTTTTGCTTCTAAGGCTATACTATTTTTGAACTTCATATATAGCAGATTCATAGCCTTATTATAGTCAAAGGACTCTCCATATTCTAATTGTAATTGTTGTAACATGTACGATTCCTATTCTTTCTAAGTAAGGAAAACAACATCTTCGTTTTTAATCCCTAATAGGTTTATCTGGGTGTCCTCCTCTTCTTCATGGTTTTGTGAACCTTCAACATAATTTTCCTAGAAAGGTGGTCTAACCTGTTGATCAGGTATAACATCTCTTGTTTTTCTAGTATTAGGATTTTTCCTAAAGTTGAGGTTTCTAATTGGGGGTCCTTGTTGATTTTCCCACTATGATTTTCTTTCCATATTTTCTAATCTATCCATTAACCTTTCTACACTTTTAGCTAAACTTTCTATCTTACCATCTGAAGTGCATGGTTCCTCTTTAATAGCAACTCTTTTCTCATTTCTCATCCTATCTTTCTTAGCTAATAAATTTCTTTCTACACTAATAACAATACTTTGCATCTATTCCAATGTTTCAGCGTTTCTTTCTCTCAATTGGTAAGACATATAAGTGTCAAAACCATCAGGAAATTTGATTAGTGCTAAGTCTGGTGGAGGTTTGATATTTGCAACGATTGCATTATAGATATTGTTGAACCTAGTACAATAGTCTTAAACAGATTCATTAGGAGCTCTTCTAATGTTTTCATATTCAAACAATATTTGTAAAGGGTTTTTCTTTCTTTCCCATCTATCGATAAACAATCTATGGAAAGCAGCTAAATCAGCAATATGATTAGAAGGTAAACCTTTAAAACATTTTTTGACATTGCCTACTAGTGTTTGGGAAAATAACCTCATTTTCACATCAGACTCATCAATCTCATGGAACTCAAAATAATGAGTCATTGTATTGACATGTTATTGGGCAGTATACTAACCAGTAGCATCAAGATTTTACTTTGGTAGTCTTGGGGCATGGCATGTAGTTGAGCTAGTAAGACCAAAGGTGCATATCTGTCTACCATGGCTAAGGCTTTGGTTTGACTGGGGGCTAAAGTAGTGGTGCTTGTAGAAGAACTCAATATGGCTATAGATGAACTAGATGAACTTGAGATGTTTGGATGGAGAGGAAGTTGACGCATGAATGGTTTAGGGAATGACTTGTGGTGGATATTATAGTTGAGGTAGTAGTAAATGAAGCTGTATTTACAGTTTTTGAGACTCTATAGAAATTTTAGGGGTAGCAGCAGTTAGGGTAGCTAATTCAACTGATTGTTGAAGATCAGCTTTGTCTATATGCCTTATCAAAGTTGAGGTTAAAACTTCTAGTTTGTCAAAAGTATCCAAAACATGTTGACCTAAATCAGGATGTATAGGAACCCTTTTTGATTCAATAATTTGAATAAAATTGGGGTCTATTACAATATCAACAATTGAATTTTTAGATTTAGTACAAAACAAAGAAAGCTCAAATGATAAATCAAATTGAATATCCTCTAAACTTGATAACTCTTTAGGAAGTGAATTTGCTTTAATTAACTAACTACTACTTCCTTGAGTTTCTACCTCTTTTGGTTTTCTTAAAATTCTGTCAAGATCATCAACTATTATACCAGGGTTTGGATCTGGATGTGCCCTGGTATAGTGTGTTCTTTTGGAAGCCAGAATTTTAATTTTTAAAATTTTTAATGAAAAAATTTCAACAACTCTAAAATGAGCTTAAGGTAAAGAGATTAGATTCTAAGATTTTCTTTAAGGTTTATCAGAATGAGGACTGTCCCCAATATGGTTGCCACTATGTTATCACTCTAAAATTTCTCTAGAATTGTTATCTTGTGTCAAAAGAAATATTAGAGGTAACCACAAACCCACTTTTGAGTTCAAGATCTAGTTTTCCTAATGCTTAGAGAGGGTTCTCTATTTTTTATTTAACTTTCTTGAGTTAGTTGATTTTAGTCTACTTATTTAAGCTTGGATTGGGTTCTGATTTTGATTTGGTGGTGTAATCACTAACTTGGATGGATAGAGGGATTTTCTTTACCATTGGGCTATGGGGTCAAGTGTCAAGAAAACAGAACTGAATCAATTTCTAAAGATTGTGTTTACAAGGAAAGGTAGCTAAGTGAATTTAGATCTTTTAGGCTGGATGGTTAAGTGGTTTTCAATCAGGGTCAAGAAGTAGTTAAGGGTTCCTCAAACTGGATAGTGAGAGAGAAGAAAGATGTCAATCAAAACTAGGGAGAAATGAAGGATTCCCTACTATGGATATCAGAAGAAAACATTAAAATAAATAATTGTTGATGATAGAGTGTATTTAAAAAAAAATTGTAATAATTTTCTAGTTATTTCATTCAATTTAGATAACATGAAAGTATGTGAAACACTTAAGAAAATAAAAATTTGACAAACAGAAAATACTTCATTGAAGTGGCCCAACACATGAATATTGTAATGCAATGTCTTTATTACTCAGTCAAGTCTGATGACTTGTAAAAAGGGTACAATGAACCCTTAGGTTTCATATCAACACAACTATAGAAATGTCAAGTAATCCACCCTCTAGACTTCGAATTATAAAGTATTTATACAAAAATTATTACAAGATATCTCAAATTGTTTTGGGAATTATTCAAGGAAAAGGAAAAATATTCATGCAAGAAGAGAAATACAGATATGTAACTTCTGCAAGTTGTCCCTGTTTATTTGGCTCTACTCTTAGATCTTTTGTTTCTTTTTCTCCTTTGCTGTTTGTCTTCCATGCTAACTTTTGTTTTACGTTTCCTTTTTACTGATACTCTTTCATCTAATACTCTTTGACTTAGCTGACCTGCTAATTTTCTTTTATTGCACTGTACCCACTGTTTACCTTGCATTTTCACAATAAATCATTCAATTTTTCCCAAGTCTCTGTATCTGGTAAATTAATTTTTACCATTCTTTTGTAGACTTCATCAGCTTCTATGTATTTTGCAAAGGTGGGTTTGTTTACAAAAAGGTGTTTTACCTCATGTTGGAGGTAAATTAGGTTCTCAAAAGTCTGGTAAAGAACCTTTCTTGTAGGAATCCCTTTCATAGAGGAACTATTTGCTTTCTCTCTTGCCACTTCTTTGATTTTCCTTTTATAGTCTTCATGTGGCATTAACATGTCACTTATTACCAATGGATTTGGCAGACCTTTCTGCCTCAAAGCATCAAATTTGACCATGAACCTGCTTATAGCTAGCTCCATGGTTTGGCATTTGTACTCAAGATGCATCATTAAGTTCCTCTTGGTGATTACTTTCTTCACCTCTAGTATAGTTCTGGTTTTGTCAGCTATGTCAAGCTCCTGCAATTCATATTTATTTTTTGAGTTAAGGAATTGGATTATTCTTGAGGCTTCTTCTTGCATATTTCCAAGTTTGTCCTTAACACTTTGAATTTATTTAGTAGCCTCTTTGAATAAATCATTTTGTTCAAAGATAACTTGTATAGATGGCAAAATGTCATTGACATATTCAATGACATTATCCCATAGCTGTTCTTTTGCTTGGGCAAATGGCTCCTTCAATGTTAATTCATTTTCCAAGTTCTCTATCCTCTCAGTCAACCTGTTTGACTTTTGTACTTCATTTTTATGCATTATCTAAGCTAGTTTCTTCTCATCCTCTAGACTTCTTATATGTTCTTTAAGTTTATTTATTTTGGTGGTCTGAATGGAGATGTCCTCCATGGTTTTGACCAGTTTACTTGCTTCGACACTAGGATAAGCTATTGTTGTTGTTGAACCTATTACTGATGTAATTGTTATTGTAGTTGGAATTGTTGTATCTAGTGCAACTATTGGGGCCGATGAAACTGCCAAAGTTGAAGGAACTATTGTAGTAACTGTAGGAATAGCAGTGGCAGTGGTTGTCTTAAGGCTGGCTTGTTTCAACTATATTAAGCTATCCAATTCGTTCTCCATTTCTTTCAATTTAGAATTTAGTTTTAGAATGAGATCTGTTATCACTCAAAAGTTTCTCAAGGTTAAAGTAAGAAATTTCCGAGGTAACCAAAAACGAATCACTTAGACTCAAGTTCTAGGAAACCTAAATCTAGAGAGGGCTCTCTCTTTATCATTTAGCTTTGTTTGATGGGATATTAGGCTAGCTATGAAAGCTTGGGGGGTTTTCATTTTGTTTGGAGGTGGAATTCAAGAGCATATGGATAGAAAAAGGTATTTCAGGCCATTGGGCTAAGGAGTCAACTGAATGATGACTTAACTAGATCAGGTTGATTTAACAAAGGAGAAATTTCACAAGGCAAGATAGCCAAACAAAAGACAAATGATAGTTTCAAATGGGTGACAAGGTCTTGAACAAGGAGGAAGGGCAACTAAGAATACTTCAACAAGGTCCAAGACGAGGGAAAGTGGGTGTTCATTAACAAAAAGAAATTAAGTATTCTTTGTTAAATAGTCACAGTGATAAACTATGAAAGCAGGGAGAAATTAAGAATTCCCTACATATAATAGCCTGGAAGAAAACATTAAGAATATAAATGATTTTAAGGACAAAATGCAGTAAAGCTCTTTCTGAAATATAACTTTTAATTTATCATTTAGATATGAAACACATATGAATATTTATTAAACTAGAAAAACTATAAAAAGCATAATATATAGAATACTTATTTGCTTCTCGTTTGACATAGGTATCTTGTAAAAGTCCTTTGCTTTATTACTTTGTTCCAGTAGCCATACAAAAGTTGTTCAACAACACTTCAATTCCAAAAGTAAATTGTCTAAATAAATGTCTAAGAATCCACCCAAAATACTTCAAATGAAGAAGTGTTTATATGATTTCTAAACTGAAATATCTTGAAAAAATATCAAGATTGGCTTACAAATATCTCAAATTGTTTTACAATAATAGAACTTAAATAAGGAAATTCAAAACTAATGAATCTATTTGGAACTATTTTTATGGATTTATGGTGACAAAGAAGTGAAATTTGAATTTAATAGCAACTCTTAGTTGATGATGAGGCATCCCAATCACTAACTGCATCCTTCCTTTGTGCATTCTGCCCCAAAAATTCTACAAACTTAGGGTCCAATGATACGCTTTTATATCTCAATTCGAGATAGATATGTAAAAAGTGAAAGATTTTATCGTATATAAGAATTTTTTGAGATAAAACTCTCTCAGTTTCCTAAAATTCAACTCCAACTGTTCACAATATTCTCTGCAAAAAGATGTCAAAAAGAGGACTTTGCATAAACTGAAAAATAGGCTGTGAAAAAATGCACTTATATCCTTTTTGGTAATACCTTTGTAAAGAGTGAGAGATTTTTGTAGATTGGTCTATTAGGAATAATAACCTCCTCCCATTTTTCAAAATGCATCTTGAATTTGTCATAGTAGTTTCTGAAAAACCATGACTTAAACAGGAAATTTTTGAAGAGTGTACCATTTCTGCTCTGATTTCATCTTTTAACCTTGAATTTGTTTTAACTGTTTCTCACTTTTACTTTGGATAAACTTCATTGATGTTGATGAAATTTCTTTCATCTCTATTTAACCTTTATTGCATCCATGTTTACTTTTACTATTTACTGTTTATTTTAGGTTTTTATTGTCTATTTCAACAATAAATCAGTTAATTTCATGTGTTCCTCTACTTGTCCTTTAACTGTATGTTTTATTTTCCATCTCTATTTGAATAGATTTGATAACAATCTTGGAGTAAATAGGTCTTATAACTAGTATTAGGATTGTTTATCCAAGGCTGTGGTTTTCTGATCACCTGTAAAACAAAACAAATTTTTAACAAAGCATTGGTTTGCAAGGGAGGTCAAAAAGGTTTGATTTGAGCTTGAGAGGTTTGTGAAATGAGTCCATAATGATTTTTTGGAGGTAAACCATGCTCGAATTGGTTAACAGAGGCTTTAGGTGACGAAACTAGGTTACATAGGGTTTTACTACACAATCAGGTGAAAACAAGCAAAATTGGGGTGTTCATGTTTAAATGGGTAAATGGTTGATATTGGTGGCTAAACGAAAACAACAGTTGGCTTTAACTGACTGATGGGACATCTCGGTAATTTAGTGGAGGCGGTAAGTGAGAGCGGTATTGGTTTTGATCGCACAATTTTTGGGAGGTAAGTGGTATTAAGGGGGTGCCACACGATTCAACAGATCTCTTGACACATAGCATGGGCACTTTTCAGGAAACCGCTCACATCACACGCTAACGTCGACCAAAAAGCGTGTGTGATATGAGTGATATCAGTGGGATCTGAGGGATCTGATCAGACGGTGGTCGAAAATCGGAAGTGGCGAAAGGTTAATGGAGGGTGGGACCAATAATAATTAAAGTGTTAATCAAATCGGGGGTAAAGCAAATGGTCCAAAAGGTTATTACTTAATCATGGGGATTAATTAATCCTTGTTTTAGCATGGTGGGGTTTGGGTTCCTAATTAACCACGGATTAGTTAATTAATTCTTTTTATGGACTTTATTACGGTATATTGCAACCAGGGGCTAGATATGTACTTGTTTGGGTTTTTAATAATAATACAGGAAAGGGTTAATTTGTTTTAGGGAGTTCAATAATAATACAAATTAAAAGTTAATATGAAATATGGAATGTGAAATGTACTAAGTTAAATGTTTATGAAAATGTATTCATCATACAACATTTATAACATGGGCTAATTGAATATGAGGGTTTAGGGATTAAATGTTTTAATTTTCCAAAGTAAAATAGGATTTTACATATGAAAAGTTTTGTTAAGGGAATGAATGATTTTATGGAGGGGTAAATGCTGATGAAGGGGATTTAAGTACTTTAGGTATTTCAAATTATTGGGCCAAGGGTTTGGTCCCTCCAAAAGTCAGAGAAATGCTCTCAGCCCCTCTAACTTGTTTATAGGTACCTTTAGCACTTATGGGAAATTAGAGAATTTTTAGCGGAAAATGGAGTAGGGAAGTTAATTATTTTGACTTTGTTTGCTTGATGTGCCTTCCAATGTGAGTTGTGCTTTGTCCAAGTAATGAAATAAAAATATTTAAGCTTTTAACTTAACCATTCACCACACATTTATTATACAACCATCATCTACTTACCCTACCTACTTTATCGTAGCATTTTCACTTCTTTATTAGGGTGCATTTAGACTAGAAAACCCTTATCAAACATTCTTTTCTTTTACATATGAATTCCTACCTAAGTCTACACTTATCACATCCAAGGGCTCAGATTAAATTGTTGAGCTCCTTTTGTTCACCCTACCTATCTACCTGTCTGCCAATGTTAAACTGTTTGGTCAAATCTTTATTCTCTATATCTAAAACATGAAATTGAAAACATGGAATAACCAAGATTAAGCTATTTGGTTACCATGGATTGTGGCCTAAGTAACAAGTTGCACACAATCTTTATTATGCATAAAGTAAATAGCAATGGCATTTAGACTAGCACACTTTCATGGTTTTTCTTTTTTTTGGGGTTCATTCTCTTTCCTTTTCTGACCTTTTCTTTATTCTTTTTGTCCTTTAATTCTTTTTCTAGGACATACCCTCTTTTCCTTTTCAAATTTTTTATTTTTCACAAATATGGAAAACATTTGCAACAAGCAAAGATATGAACATATTTTAGAGTTAAACCAATTCAATCATGACATATGACACCTATTGGTATAGGGGCATAACAATGGCTCCACTTGGGGATGACATTTCCTTGTGAAATGTCAAGAACACTGTTGACTAGTAGCCTGATCCATTGGGCCTATCCCACACATGTGTATGCTCTGTTGTATAATCTTTTGACTGAAAATCTTGAACTGAAATTGTAGCCGTTTCTGCAAACTGAAATCTGATCTAACATATACTTTTTGATGGAAACTGAATTTATTCAAGCTAAAATCCTACCTACTTACTCTAATCAGCTTTCAACTACTAGTTAGGTAAAATGAAACAACCAATGCAACCATCGAAGAATTATGTTTATTGGTGACCTTTGTTGCTTGTGCTTATTGGTGTTTAAAATTGAGATCTTGAAATCAAATATAGCTTTGTTAACCTTTGAGAAGATAAGGAAATTCCTGATCTCCTTTGTTGAATCTAGAAACTGTACAAAAGGATCTTGCAACATATATACACTATTCTTGAACTAATTAAAACAATTGTACATCTGTTGTGTATGGCATGCATGCCATGAAATTGAAATAATACCTTCATCTTTATCACCTTGCAGACTTTCAGATGAGCTTTGTGATGATATTTCTACTGATTGTAATGTCTGTCTAGTGAAACCATTATCGTCTTTATTTTGACTCTCATAGTTTGTTAATGGAGAAAAATTTTGATTGCATTCATCATCCAACCTCTCAGCTATTGGATCATAAAGAACTTGGAAGGATTGCTGCAACTTATTACATATAGCTTCAAATGGAACTTCATAGATTTCTACAGGCTGTTCCTCCTTTTCTTTAAAATTTTTATACCACATTTCCTTTAAAATTGAAATGATTCAAAATAAAGAGGCATGGAATCAGCTTGGATCATTTGATCATATGTTCCAGTTTCCAAGTCTTCTTCTGCAACCTGACATTCAATGGCATTTTGGGGCTGCAAATCTAGATATGAGAAGTCTTGCACAAGTCTTTTATTGCCCTTTAGATAATTAATATAAAAACTTGTTGACATTTGGTTTCTATTTGCATGATAGTTATCTATGATAAACTGAAATGAAGAAAAACAAAATGGTAAAGTTCCTTCACTGATTTCCAAATTTTTTGCACTTTCCTCCTCCTTCTCATAGCTGAAATGAACAAGATGATCACTATTTTCAAGTTGTTGAACCTAAACTTCTTTATTCCTCAAATTAGCTTCTGATTTCTCTGTAAAGTTAGTTTGGATTTTAAGAACATAATTATCATCATACTTATCATATTTAGGAAAATAATCAAAAGAAGTAATGTCATTTAACATACATATTAGATCATGAGATTGCTCCTCCACATATTGCTCTATGAATCTATCTTCTGATCTATGATAGATTGAGTTGGTAGGAATTTGTTCATGAATATCAACCTTTTCCTTTTGTGAAATAAATGTGTCATGGTCATTTTGAGCAAAAAAATCATCTTTCATTGTGATCTTATGAATCATTTCCTCTATTTTCTTTATCAAAATGTCGATTTTTCCTCTTTTTTTGCTTACAACTTTTCTCTTCTAATTTGCAGATTAGCTTCTACATCTATTGCCATGTTTTGCATCTCTTCCATTGTTCAGGGGTTTCTTTCTCTTAGATCAAATTCTATCTCGGAATCAAATGCTCTTGGATAATGCAAAAGAGCTGAACTAGGGGGAGGTATTATATTAAACGGTATTGCATAATAGATTTGATTAAATTTGTCTGAAAATTATTGTATTATTTCATCTGGACATCTTTTTAACTAATTATATTCTTCTATGATTACAAGAAGATTGACTTTGAATATCCATCTATCAAGGAAGAGTTTGAGAAACTGCTGGAGATTTGAGATACTTGCCTTAGGCAGGGTATTGAACCAACTCTTGACTTTGTCTTACAAAGAAAGAGCAAAAAGCTGAATACTGACATTCTCTTCATCTAATTCAAATAAGTTAAGATAATCCTCAAAAGTTTGAATATGTTTTTGGGCAGTAATACCATTCTCTCCATCAAACCTAGGGAGGTTCTTGGGATAATCATTAGGGAAAGCATGGAGTGTAGGAGGTAAAATCAGTGGTTTATATCTATCAAGAACTTCATGAGGTATTGGAATATGTACGGGGATTGTAGGATTAGTCTTAATTTTTTTATTCTCCTCAATTAGAAAATGATCTTCATAAGAGTTAGAAGACTGTTGTTCAAATGTGTAAGGAGACTTTATATCTACATTTTTCGAAGGAAAATAATAAAAATTTAATATAAAATCTTCTCTAAAAGACAATATACATTAAAAAACTTTATCAATGAGAAAGAACATAATGTCTTGGATAACAATCCAAGTTAAAAGCCTGATCTTTTCACATAGTTCTTTCAGGTTCATTTCTCCAATGGAGTCTTGATTGTGAAATTGATTTAGAGTCACCAGGTAGATGCTTTTAACCATTATGTGTCTAATCACTATCCGCCATCATAGATCAGATTTAAACCTATAAAACAATTCTAAAGAAAATTTTGGTTCTCCCCAGTATGGTCACCACTATGTTATCACTCAGAATTTTCTCAAGGTTAAAGAAAGAAATTTCCAAGGTAACCATAAACCAATCTTTTAGACTCAGGTTCTAGCCAACCTAAGTCCAGAGGGGGCTCTCTCTTTATGATTGATCTTTGTTTGATGGCATATTAGGCTAGTTATGAAAGCTTGGGGGGTTTGAATTCAAGAGCAGATGAATAGAACAAGGTAATTTCAGGCCATTGGGCTAAGGAGTCAACTGAATGATGGCTTAACTCGATTAGGTTCATTTAATAAAGGAGGAATTTCACAGGGAAAGATATCCAAACAAAAGACAAATGATAGTTTCAAATGGGTGATAAGGTCTTGAACAAGGAGGAAGGGCAACTAAGAATCCTTCAACAGGGTCCAAGATGAGGGAAAGTGGGTGCTCATTAACAAAAATCAATTAAGTATTCTTTGTTAAATGGTCATAGTGATAAACTATGAAAGCACGGAGAAATTAAGAATTCCCTACATATAATAGCCTGAAAGAAAACATTAAGAATATAAATGATTTTAAAGATAGAATGCAGTAAATCTCTTTCTGAAATATAAATTTTCCTTTATCATTCAGATATGAAACACATATGAATATTTATTAACCCAGAAAAATTGTAAAAAAAAAACAAGATATAGAATACTTATTTGCTTCTCGTTTAACACAGGTATCCTATAGAAGTCTTTTACTTTATTACCTTGTTCCAGCTAGCCATACAAAAGTTGTTCAACAACACTTCAATTCCAAAAGTAAATTGTTTGCGGAAATGTCTAAGAATCCACCCAAAATACTTCAAATGAAGAAGTATTTATACAATTTCTAAACTGAAATATCTTGAAAAAATATCAAGATTGGCTTACAAATATCTCAAACTATTTTACAATAATAGAACTTAACTAAAGGAAATTCAAAACTAATGAATCTATTTGGCACTATGTTTATGGATTTATGGTGACAAAGAAGTGAAATTTGAATTTGATAGCAACTCTTAGTTGATGATGAAGCATCCCAATCACTAACTGCATCCTTCCTTTGTGCATTCTGCCCAAGAAATTCTGCAAACTTAGGGTTCAATGATATGCTTGTGTATCTCAATCTGAGATAGATATGTAAAAAGTGAAAGAGTTTATTATAGATAAGAATGTTTTTGAGATAAACCTCTCTTAATTTCCCAAACTTCAGCTCCAACTGTTCACAATATTCTCTCTAAAAAGATGTCAAAAACAGGACTTTGCACAAACTGAAAAATAGGTTGTGAAGACATGCACTTATCTCCATTTTCGTAATACCTATGTAAAAAGTGAGAGAGGTTTTTCTAGATTGTTCTGTTAGGAACAAAAAAATCCTTCAGTTTTTCAAAGTACAGCTTGGATCTGTCACAGTATTTTCTGCAAAACTATGACTTAAACAGGAAATTTCTAAAGAATGTACCATCTCTAGTTTGATTTCATCTTTTAACCTTGAATTTCTTTTAACTGTTCTTCACTTTTACATTGGATAAACTTCATTGTTGCTGGTGAAAGTGTTTTCATCTCGGTTTAGCCCTTACTGCATCCATGTTTACTTTTACTATTTACTATTTACTTTTTTACTTTTACCGCTCTATTTTTTCATCTATCTTCACTTTGACATGAATTTGTATACTCTGTTTTGTAAGTGTCTTCCTGTTATGAAACCAGCTCAAGAAAAGATAGAAAAGATAGATCAACGACTTATAATTCAGCCTCTTCGAGGGGGCAACCTCCTTTACATTACATAAATGAACAATTCTT